>CALYLW010000768.1:0-292871 GCA_944989445.1 Ampullaceana balthica | reverse complement strand
CAAGGAGCAGATGTTGAATATCATCCAGGGATAAAATCTTCAGATGCATTGGGACGTGTGTACACCGTTCACCCATCTAATGCAGAATGCTTCTTTTTGAGGATGCTACTTCATGTTGTTAGAGGACCAACATCCTACACTGACTTAAAAACTGTTGATGGTCATGTGTGTGCTACATTTAGGGAAGCTTGCCAAATGCAAGGGCTACTAGAAAACGATCACCATTGGGTCTTGACCATGGAGGAGGCGTGTACATCTCAATCACCTACCCGTTTGAGACATCTGTTTTCAATTTTGCTGACAACATGCTCTGTTTCTAATCCACTTGCTCTCTGGGATACATTTAAAACATATTTGAGTGAGGACATTATGTTGCAAACCAAGAGAGAGAATCAAACACTGCTAATTGAGTTCTCTAATGAGATTTACAAAAGGTGTCTTATGTTGTTGGAGGATTTGTGTGTATCAATGTCAGGAAGGAACCTTGACCAGTTTGGGTTACCAACGCCTCAAAGAAATGAAAACAATCTTCAGAATAGTGAAATTCTACGAGAACAAAATTATAACACAAATGAATTGATGGCCTATGTCTCAGAAAATCAACCACGTTTAGTTGAGGATCAAAGAGCTGCCTACATTCACATCTTAGAACTGGTTACCTCAAAAAAAGGTGGAATCATATTCCTTGATGCTCCAGGAGGTACAGGTAAAACATTTGTGATCAATTTGCTCTTGGCTACAATCAGACGAGACAAAGGTATTGCTCTAGCCGTTGCTTCTTCTGGCATAGCATCAACATTGCTTGCCGGGGGTAGAACAGCTCATTCTGCCTTCAAGTTACCTTTGAACATGAACCATTCTGAGAATGTAACCTGCAACATATCAAAAGGATCAGGAAAGGCCAAGGTACTAGAACAGTGTTCTCTCATTGTCTGGGATGAGTGTACAATGTCACACAAGCGAGCTCTTGAAGCCTTGAACAACACTCTTCAGGATTTAAAAGGAAACACAAAACTAATGGGAGGAACAGTTGTGGTATTAGCTGGAGATTTTAGACAAACTTTGCCTGTCATTCCAAGGTCAACACCAAGCGATGAGTTGAATGCCTTCCTCAAAGCTTCAACTCTGTGGAAACAGGTCAAGAAAATGACTCTGACCACCAACATGAGAGTCCATTTACATGGAGATAATGCAGCAGGCTACTTCTCACATCAATTGCTTCAACTTGGCGATGGAAAGTGGCAGGTAGACCCAGCATCAGGAACAGTTTCTTTCCCATCAAATTTTTGCACTGTAGCAAAGTCACTTGAAGAGTTGAAACTTGCCGTTTTTCCAAACATCCAAGACCAGTTTAAAAATCCTGAGTGGTTGTGCGAAAGGGCCATTCTTGCTCCAAAGAATTCAAGTGTCAACAGCATCAATTCTCAAATTCAAAATTTTCTACCAGGCATTTCAAACAACTACAAATCTATTGATACGGTTACAGATCCGGCCCAAGCTGTTTACTATCCAACAGAATTTTTGAATTCATTAGATCCTCCTGGCATGCCATCACATAACTTGGAACTTAAAATCGGAGCTCCTATCATACTTCTGAGAAATTTGGATCCCCCTAAACTATGCAATGGAACACGATTGAGCATCAAGCATCTCTTACCTCATGTAATAGAAGCCACAATTTTGACAGGCTGCGCCAAAGGAGAAGATGTCTTCATCCCAAGAATTCCACTCATACCAACAGATATGCCTTTTGATTTCAAGCGCCTCCAGTTTCCAATCAGGCTTGCATTTGCCATGTCTATCAACAAGGCACAGGGACAGTCTTTAAAAGTGGCAGGCATTGTACTTGAGGAAGCATGCTTTGCCCACGGACAGCTATATGTGGCATGTTCTAGAGTTGGGTCACCAACAAATCTTTTCATTTTTGCACCAGACGGAAAAACCAAAAATATAGTCTATCGACAAGCCTTAATATAAGCAATATATAAATTACATGTACTTATTTTTAATTACATTTCAATTTATTTTTTAAATTGTTTTTCAATGAATGAATTGAAATATTTTTTTTAAAAATCTGTTGACTATTATTTTAATCGTGCGACGCCGGGTAACCCGGCTAGTCCCTTATATATGAGACATAACCAACAGTATTGATTATTTTCAAACATTTACAGACTGACACCGAGTGATGTCCCTTGTCTTTAATAAATGGGGTGGGATGTGAGGGGGTGTCGGCACGACGGTCGGCGTCAACACGACGGTCGGCGTCAACTCAAACTCACGTGAAACTGGCAGAAAAAAAACAATAACAAACAGTGAATTTTGAATTACATACCTCATATAAGGATAAACTAAAAATGCACTTATTTAATTACGGTACGTTCGATCGATCTAAAATTTTGATACGATGCATTGTTAGGTCAGACGGGTCCGTGTGCCAAATTTCAGTTCGATCGGATCATGGGAAGTGGGTCATCTTTGACTTCTGTTTTTCCGCCCGCCCGCCCGCCGAGCCCAAGACAGAGACGGCCGCGAAGTTAATATAAGGGATTTAATAAAACAAACCCGTAAAAACAAAGTTTTTGACTATAAATCCCTTATATATGAGACGTAACTAACAGTATTGATTATTTTCAAACATTTACAGACTGAATCTGTCATGACTCAACTTTGCATCATAACCCTAGTGGGGGGGGGGAAGGGGTGGGTGGGGGAGGGGTGGGGGGAGGGGTGGGTGGGGGAGAGGGGAAAGTCTGGTCACCGATTCGCTTGACCGAGCTCAGAGTGACACGTAAAATGTAAACAAAAGCGCCCGTCGCTTCGTTGGGTCGCCTCAATGCGTCAGCTCAATATTTCACGTGGCAAAAAAACAATAATAAACCGTGAATTGAAATTACATACCTCATATAAGGATAAACTAAAAATGCATTAATTTAATTACGGTACGTTCGATCGATCTGAAATTTTGATACGATGCATTGTTAGGTCAGACGGGTCCGTGTGCCAAATTTCAGTTCGATCGGATCATGGGAAGTGGTTCATTTTTGACTTCTGTTTTTCCGCCCGCCCGCCGAGCCCAAGACAGAGAGTGAGAGAGAGACGGCCGCGAAGTTAATATAAGGGATTTAAAAAGTAGACTTATGAAATAATTTACAAAATATGATGTCTTATCGGAAAACGGGAATCAACAACGAATTGAATCCCTTTGTGAAACCACAAGATATAAGACTTTGGAAGCCATCGGTAAATGTTGAAGTCCTGTTACAAATTGCTACTTTTGAAGTCATGCTACTGTTAAAGTCCTGTTAAAGACTGTGTACATTTGCGTACCACGTTTAACCTCGCTAAAGAAAAATATTCTTGGTCTGTTGTGTAGGTCCAATTCGGAGGCTATCCTTATGTGTACAAGGTACACATCTGTTAGGACGATGTCTCCTTTGCTGCCATGTACGCCCATGTCGTGTAAGGTACGCCCCTGTTAACTATACAACTTGTCATTGTTAGACCAATATTAAATTTGCTGACGTTTACTCCAGACGAATTGAATCGTTTTGTTTGTTTGACTGAGTTTGTCTTTTAAATTGTTTTGTTTTTCACAGCGTTGAATAAATGCGTTGAATATTTCTGAGTTTTGAACAAATTTAATCTTTCTAACAGCATTGTTCCTAACTGATTAAATGCTGGAACAGGTGTGACATTTAATTAAGGTTCATTAACTCTATCAAGGGCCAGTAGTTGTACATAATCAATAAAGCCACTTGATTACATACTAATTAAAGTTATTTTACAGAAACAAACAGATCAATTGATTTCATCTAAATTAACTTTATTCTACAGAGACAATAGCAAGACAAACAAGGTATCGTACAGAAACAAAATATTTTATAGGAGACAATATTCCACAACAATTCATTGACTAATTAGAAAATATAATTAAAATATTGAACACCCATGTGCCTCAATCATAACCCATAGCCAGATCCTATTTTAACTTACCGGTAAAACAGGACACGTATGTTAACTGGGATTCTTGTAAAAGACGTACGATATAATGGAATAAAGGGATCATTTATTTTTACTGAAGCTTTTATTTATTAAAATCAACTAACTCCAACCCAACTGAACTGTTGTCAATAATCTCTAATTATCGTCATAATCATCATCAGTCACGTCACTAGAGGGAGCGTAGAGACACGTCAACAGACAGTGATCTCCACATTCGGTTTTCTTGAGCGGTGGCCAGTAATTCATTCAAGCACAGCCCGGTCCATTGTTTTATGTTGTCAGCCAACTTTTCTGATTTTTCTGACCAACTCTACATTGCCTTTAACATTATTTTATTTATCAGGCTAACATAGCACCATACATGATCGAACCATACCAGCAATATCTCTTAATTGTCGCTATATTTATGCTACTGTTATTGTGGTTATTCTGTCCCATATATTCTCATTGAATTTCTGTGCTAGATAAGTGATCTTGAGAATTTTAATTCTGCATATTTTTTTATGGTGTAAAAATGCCTTTACCTTGCTTTTAGTTTTCGCCAGTAGTTACGCTGTCACACATACATACAAGTCAATATAGAGCTCTGTATAGCCTTGAGTTTAGTTGTTGCTAGTAGTGTCCATGTCTCACATACAAACAAGTCAATAGAGAGCTCTGTATAGCCTTGAGTTTAGTTGTTGCTAGTAGTGTCCATGTCTCACATACAAACAAGTCAATAGAGAGCTCTGTATAGCCTTGAGTTTAGTTGTTGCCAGTAGTGACCATGTCTCACATACATACAAGTCAATATAGAGCTCTGTATAGCCTTGAGTTTAGTTGTTGCCAGTAGTGACCATGTCTCACATACAAACAAGTCAATATAGAGCTCTGTATAGCCTTGAGTTTAGTTGTTGCTAGTAGTGTCCATGTCTCACATACAAACAAGTCAATAGAGAGCTCTGTATAGCTTTTGTTGGGGGGCTAATAATTTTGATGTTCCATTTTTCGATAAAGTCGTCATTGCTGCTATTGTCGACCCTATCGTGGCCCGAAAATCAACTTTACAAATACCATCTGTATATTGAATGGATATTATTATTTTGAAGTCCGGTACTTCTTCGAGCTTTTTTTTGTGTTTATTATGAAATTACTATAGTGGCAACTGAGTTTTAGACCAATATCTTACTTTGCTTCCTTTCTATGACTTCTTCAGTTGAAGTTATTATTTCTTTCAAATTTTTAGCTAAGGTTTCTACATCATAGTCAATATTTTTTTTTGATAACCAGTTCTATTTTCTCGTAGACTTATTCCAACTAGTTATTGTCTTTGTCTGAAATGGAAGCGTCCATTTTACGATCGAGAGGTTATCTGCTCTTGATCAGATTGTTATACTTATCAGCAGACTCGGGTTTGGTGTGAGGCTAATGACTAATCCAACTAATTCCTTTCTGACAAGGAACACTTCGTCAAATTAATGTTTTGAGTCGTCACCGCTGAACCTTATTGGTTGTTCCTCATCTGTTGATGTTTCAACTAACCCTTTCCAACGTCCTTCGGCAAGTCGTATAATGTCTTAAATGTACCTTTGTAATTCGTGTGCTAGTTCTTTTACTTTTCCATTCTGATACACAGTTTATACGTTTCATGTGTCTTTATTTTTATCGTCTGTGTGAAGTTTGAGTTGGTTTGTTCCAGTAGTATACCTAACACCTCCAATAAGGTAACCTTCAGTGGAGAGTGAGTTGTTCTTAGTATACTTAACACCTCCAACCTGGTAACCTTCAGTGGAGAGTGAGTTGTTCTTAGTATACTTAACACCTCCAACCTGGTAACCTTCAGTGGAGAGTGAGTTGTTCTTAGTATACTTAACACCTCCAACCTGGTAACCTTCAGTGGAGAGTGTGGTCGTTGTTAATCCCGACCTCGGCCAATCCTTCATGGTTATCTGTAGTGTTTTTATACTTTCTTTCTGTGGGCTTATCGACTTGTAGGTGCCTACATTATCTCCAAAATGGTGATTTCTGATCACGGTTTACTCACTTAGATTTTCTCGTGAGTGTCGAAGTGGGGCAGCGGATGATTGGCATCTGAGTTTTCTTTGTCTTAGATGAGCAGTTTTACATGGTTAACGAGCCTCATATTTTATGAGCAGTCAACATGGTTAACGAGCCTCATTTTAGAAGAGCAGTCTTACATGGTTAACGAGCCTCATATTTTATGAGCAGTCAACATGGTTAACGAGCCTCATATTTTATGAGCAGTCAACATGGTTAACGAGCCTCATATTTTATGAGCAGTCAACATGGTTAACGAGCCTCATTTTAGAAGAGCAGTCTTACATGGTTAACGAGCCTCATATTTTATGAGCAGTCAACATGGTTAACGAGCCTCATATTTTATGAGCAGTCAACATGGTTAACGAGCCTCATATTTTATGAGCAGTCAACATGGTTAACGAGCCTCATATTTTATGAGCAGTCAACATGGTTAACGAGTCTCATTTTTTTATGAGCAGTCATACATGGTTAACGAGCCTCATATTTTATGAGCAGTCAACATGGTTAACGAGCCTCATTTTAGAAGAGAAGTCTTACATGGTTAACGAGCCTCATATTTTATGAGCAGTCAACATGGTTAACGAGCCTCATATTTTATGAGCAGTCAACATGGTTAACGAGCCTCATATTAGATGAGCAGTCAACATGGTTAACGAGCCTCATATTTTATGAGCAGTCAACATGGTTAACGAGCCTCATATTTTATGAGCAGTCAACATGGTTAACGAGCCTCATATTTTATGAGCAGTCAACATGGTTAACGAGCCTCATATTAGATGAGCAGTCAACATGGTTAACGAGCCTCATATTTTATGAGCAGTCAACATGGTTAACGAGCCTCATATTTTATGAGCAGTCAACATGGTTAACGAACCTCATATTTTATGAGCAGTCAACATGGTTAACGAGCCTCATATTTTATGAGCAGTCAACATGGTTAACGAGCCTCATATTTTATGAGCAGTCAACATGGTTAACGAGCCTCATATTTTATGAGCAGTCAACATGGTTAACGAGCCTCATATTAGATGAGCAGTCAACATGGTTAACGAGCCTCATATTTTAAGAGCAGTCAACATGGTTAACGAGCCTCATATTTTATGAGCAGTCAACATGGTTAACGAGCCTCATTTTAGAAGAGCAGTCTTGCATGGTTAAAGAGCCTCATATTAGATTAGCAGTCAACATGGTTAAAGAGCCTCATATTTTATGAGCAGTCAACATGGTTAACGAGCCTCATATTTTATGTGCAGTCATACATGGTTAACGAGCCGCATATTTTATGAGCAGTCATACATGGTTAACGAGCCTCATATTTTATGTGCAGTCATACATGGTTAACGAGCCTCATATTTTATGTGCAGTCATACACGGTTAATGAGCCGCATATTTTATGAGCAGTCATACATGGTTAACGAGCCTCATATTTTATGTGCAGTCATACATGGTTAACGAGCCGCATATTTTATGTGCAGTCATACATGGTTAACGAGCCGCATACGACCGATACAATCGGCATTAAGGCGCCGTTGGTCCGCCTGTCAGCCCTTCTCCTGGCTAGCTTTTACCGGACTGGTATGAAAAATCATTCTTTAAGCCCTGGGCCTGGGTTTGGATGTCAGAGTCGTTACGAGTCGTCAGCCGCATGGAGCATTTCATGAGATGTTTATCACTACATTAACTCCGGCAATGACTTCCATTTAAACTTCTATTCTATAATTGTTCTTGCTCAGTATTACGTTAGGAGGGCAGAGCTAAAAAATACTGCACCAAGATGAAAAAATTATTAATTATTTATATCAACATTAAAAATTTTATACAAATATTTCATCAAAACAAATTTATCAAATATTTATTTTAAAAGTATAATGTTATAAAAGGTGAAAGTTAAGAATTATATATGCAAAATTTAATGCAAACTTTCAAGTTTACAAAGCTAAAGTCACTTAATTTGAATAATGATACACTACGTCATTAGCACGTTGTATGCCAAAGTAGTGAACAAAAAGTGGATGAGACGGCAATCAGACTTATAGATTAGTAAATGGATAACATGTAATAAGCGTATGAGTGAGCCTGAATAAGGACGTACCAAAACAGCGAAGAGCCTTCCTCAACGAACAAATGAAACGAATTAAAAAAAAACAACAAAATAATAACTAAGCTGCGGTGAAATCCCTTCAGAGCCAAAGAGACCAATAGTCAGAAAAGAGAAGTATGAGCTTATATAGGAAAGGAGAGAGTGGGTGTAGCAAATCATTAGATTGTCAGCGCAAACACAACATTCATCCAATGTGGTGCAAGAGTCCCATACTCTTGTATGCCAAAGATTTGTAGATTATTTTATTGATTTGTTTTAAAAGTGTATGTTGCCAACATACACAAACGTTGCTAGTACATATTTTATTGACTTTTAATAAACAGGATTATTAAGTGAATGCATATTATTTATTTTGAAAAAATATATTTTGATTTTTAAGAAAAAAAAGCTATCGCTTTCACTGCCAATACATAAGTTAGCATTTCAGCCTTTCTTTTATAGATGTTATTGCTATATGGCTTGCCATTTCTAAAAGGAAATCTTCTAAATGTAATGCTCTTTTTTTAGGTGGACACATTAAAAAAAAATAATTAACAAATGATAGTAGTCAATATGTAAATGTAATAATATTGAGAAGGAAATATATTATCAGCTATTTGTTAATTATTCGTTAATTTCAGAAAGCATATTGGACTTGAACAAGAGGAAAAAATGTACTAATTTTATTAATCTAACAATTTTGAGCGCTTTAATCGTACACACGATGCATGATTTAATAATGAAGATTATCACATAAGCGAAATACAAGAATTTATGGACATTAACATAATTATACGTAACATGACGTTAGCACTGATCATAGTGGTGTGCATGATACAGCACTACACTTGAATTAATATTTCGCTAAATAACTATAGCAGCTGGGAAATTCCAAGTCTACAGTCAGAACATTTAGGCTCCCCAAAGCCCCCTCCTCCCGAACAAAGCAACAATATCAACCACCCCCACCTCCCAATCTTTGAAAAGCCACCTATTACGACACCCGACCCAACTGTGACCAAAGCCAGGCCTTGTATTAGGGACAAATTAAGTTTCATTTTTAAATCCCTTATATTAACTTCACCACCGTCTCTGTCTGTCGTCATCTCTGTCTCTCTGTCTTGGGCGGGCGGAAAAACAAAAGTTAAAAATGACCCATTTCCCGTGAAGCCATCAAGCTGAAATTTTGCACACGGACCAGTGTCACCTAACAATGCATCGTATCAAAATTTCAGATCGATCGAACGTACCGTAATTAAATTAATGCATTTTTAGTTTATCTCTATACGAGGTATGTAATTTAATTTCACGGTTTGTTATTGTTTTTTTTCTTTCACGTGAAAGATCAATTCGCGCGTTGACGCGACCCATCGAAGTACCGGCGTGCTTATGTTTACATTTTACGTGTCACGCTGAGCTCGGTCCAGTGATCGGTGACCAGACTTTTCCCCTCTCCCACCACCCCCCCCCCAGGGTTATGAGGCAAAGTTGAGTTAAGACAGATTCAGTCTGTAAATGTTTGTCGCGTTTGAAAATAATCAATACTGTTAGTTATGTCTCATATATAAGGGATTTATAGTCATAAACTTTTTTTTTATGGGTTTGTTTTATTCATCTGTTTACAGCTCTGGGTTTCTCCAAGTGACCGCAAGCTTTTCGTCGGTGACATTTTGTTTCGAGATTTTCAAATGCCAATAAAGTTGCTGATGGAAGAGGTCGAAGTGTATTGAAGTCCAAGCTTATTACTCAGACAATCAAGGCTTTATATTACCCCCTATTTAAAGAGAACCTGAGGGCGGGGATTCTCAAATATTTAAGATACCCTGCACATATCTAAGGCATGTAGTATTCCCCTAGGGTCTGTGTATTTCAAAGAAGCACTGAAAATTAGTTTCAGATCCACAGGCAAAGATATCTTGTAACGCTGTACTCAGTTTGGTGGCGACACATGGGTACATCAACACCACCCACAGGTTGAGGACCACTGCCTTGACGATGGAAATAGCAGACGGTTCTTTAATTATGTGGGAGGCGGTTTCATATAAAACGGGTGGGAACTCTTGTGACCTAATGCAGTTAGTGGCCTTGCCTTCCCGAAGCCCTCCAGAGAAGTCTTCCCATCCTGCATCTGTTCACTCCCACGACGTGCACAAAGAAGGTATTTTTTCTCTCCAAATATTAAAACAATTTTGATTCATGATATTCTTTTTCTTAAAGTTCAGCAGGTGAATACGATGTTTTCTAAAATTAGTGAAAAGCATTATTGTATATTTTAATAAGTTAAACACGATAACAAATAAATAAATACATTTTTTCAAACTTCTACTGCTCAATTGATAAATTATTTTAAATTCAGCTTTTCAAAGTACATTACGTAAAACATATGTAAAACATGTAAAACAGAGTTATAAACAACTTTGTTTAAAATATCGTCATCCAGCCTAGCCAAAGTCGCCAAGCGAGGACAGTTGTCAAAAATCAACGTACTGCACATTTATTTTACTCTGTCTTCTCATCTGTTTAGAGCAGCAGTCGATCATCTTCAACGTGTGTGCTCCTTCTTATGACGTATGCGCCTACAAGAGTCCTCCGGGCATCTCTTTCCTAGGCCAATCTGTCCAGCATACCCAAAGTGTTCTAGGTTTTTTGATGTTTGCTTCCACATCTCGGGTCATAATATTTCATGTTAGAACTTTTCCCCCCGTTTTCCTTGAAGATTCAAGTTTGTATTTTACTATTTGCGTTCAGTGTTAGAAGAACATTTGTTTGAAGAGTCTTGTCGATTCATCGTCTCTGCAGGAGCTCTTGTTTATATCTGCTTCTGTTTTGTGCACTGCCACAGGTCCAGGTTGCTATTTCTGTACATCCTGTGAATTTTGAGAATTTTTTCCATAGTCAGTAATTGATATGGGTCTGAATTCTCTTCATGTTTACTAATGTTGTTCTCCATATCTCGGTTCCAAAAAGCAGCACGTCCTTCAAAAATAGCATTGAAGGTCGACAGGGCCACACACCGGAAGTGCCATTCAAATGAAATCGAAGGCAGCTCTCCAAGCTGAACCTCAGGAAAAAGCTCGAGTGAGATTTAATTTGGAAGTTGCTCTATGATAGATTAACACTAATGTACATGACGCTACAGCCTTTAACGGTCCATTGACAGCTTAACCAGAGGCGTCACTAGGGGGTGGTGTGGGGGTGCAGAATGCACCAGGTGACACCATCACAACTGGTTACACCAGAACGTAAAATTCTGTATGTTCCCATTTTTGGGACAGGCAGATTCGGGCAGCTGGATAGCGACGTCAATAGTGTGCTCGCCTCACAAGCTGAGGTGCTTGTGATCGAGCCTACATTAAAGCCACCAAAAAATGTTGATGAATAAATATCGCTGAAAAGTCCTCCACTGACCTGGAAAGGAGATGGGTAAAACCAAGGTCTACCAAGCCACGAGAAAGTTCTAATGGAAAACATTAGAATGCTGTTAGATGGCACTGCGATCGATTTGTATTATAGCTATCTATTTTCAAAATCTTCTCTCTCTTTCTTTCACATCTTGATTTCAAATTTTAAAAAACCGTTACGAAAAACCAAAAAAGATTCCTTAATTTTTGACGGGTTATCTCTAGTAGTAATAATAATTGGAGAACTTAAATAGCTCAATAGTAGTCAGGCAAGCAGCTAGGTTCACAGCGTTTCACAAAAAAAAGTAGAAAACATATTTATAAATGCATGCAATTTAACAATATTCATATCCTAATAACAACAAAAAAGTATACATTGACATGATGGTGCACACAAGGTACGTTTATCAGTCATAGAAATGTTTAAAGTTAACTAGGAGAGTAAAGTTTGTAGAGATGGAAACCCATGATCGTTTCAACAACACGTGCTATAATTTAAGCCTTTAAAATAATTTGATCATCATGTCCCTTTGAAGATTGCAGCAATGCGTTTATCGTGCCGGACTTCATGACTATTCATTGCAGACTATGCATATATTGTATAACGAATGAAACTGATCATGTGTTTTTGTATCGTCTGCCAAGATTCTCCAGGATGTTGTCACGGAGTTACTTCCTCTTGCTCCTGCTCATCGCCACCCAAAACCTCACTGTGTTCGGAGACTGTCAAAAGAGACAAATTTTCGGAGAACTGTCTATACCAGGGTACATCTTTATAGTTCTAAATATAAAAGTATTATTTGGATGCCCAGAAACGTGCATTCAAAATAATTGGGGTTAAATAAAGTAATTATATAGTTTTTAGTTATATCTAACTAATTTCCATCAACGAAATATTTTTCCCTTGTGGCATCTTTAAAAAATAAATGAGAATAGCTACTTCGCTAAATAAATGTTTCACATATTTTTGGATAAATTTTAAATCTAGAGAAATATATCTTCCTTAGTTTAGGAATAAATTTTAACATTTTCATTGTTATCTATGGGAGGCTATATCCGGAACAATTATCGAAAATTAGAGAATACGCACCTTCTGAGGTCACGTAAAATTAGAGAATACGCACCTTCTGAGGTCACGTAAAATTAGAGAATACGCACCTTCTGAGGTCACGTAAAATTAGAGAATACGCACCTTCTGAGGTCACGTAAAATTAGAGAATACGCACCTTCTGAGGTCACGTAAAATTAGAGAATACGCACCTTCTGAGGTCACGTAAAATTAGAGAATACGCACCTTCTGAGGTCACGTAAAATTAGAGAATACGCACCTTCTGAGGTCACGTAAAATTAGAGAATACGCACCTTCTGAGGTCACGTAAAATTAGAGAATACGCACCTTCTGAGGTCACGTAAAATTAGAGAATACGCACCTTCTGAGGTCACGTAAAATTAGAGAATACGCACCTTCTGAGGTCACGTAAAATTAGAGAATACGCACCTTCTGAGGTCACGTAAAATTAGAGAATACGCACCTTCTGAGGTCACGTAAAATTAGAGAATACGCACCTTCTGAGGTCACGTAAAATTAGAGAATACGCACCTTCTGAGGTCACGTAAAATTAGAGAATACGCACCTTCTGAGGTCACGTAAAATTAGAGAATACGCACCTTCTGAGGTCACGTAAAATTAGAGAATACGCACCTTCTGAGGTCACGTAAAATTAGAGAATACGCACCTTCTGAGGTCACGTAAAATTAGAGAATACGCACCTTCTGAGGTCACGTAAAATTAGAGAATACGCACCTTCTGAGGTCACGTAAAATTAGAGAATACGCACCTTCTGAGGTCACGTAAAATTAGAGAATACGCACCTTCTGAGGTCACGTAAAATTAGAGAATACGCACCTTCTGAGGTCACGTAAAATTAGAGAATACGCACCTTCTGAGGTCACGTAAAATTAGAGAATACGCACCTTCTGAGGTCACGTAAAATTAGAGAATACGCACCTTCTGAGGTCACGTAAAATTAGAGAATACGCACCTTCTGAGGTCACGTAAAATTAGAGAATACGCACCTTCTGAGGTCACGTAAAATTAGAGAATACGCACCTTCTGAGGTCACGTAAAATTAGAGAATACGCACCTTCTGAGGTCACGTAAAATTAGAGAATACGCACCTTCTGAGGTCACGTAAAATTAGAGAATACGCACCTTCTGAGGTCACGTAAAATTAGAGAATACGCACCTTCTGAGGTCACGTAAAATTAGAGAATACGCACCTTCTGAGGTCACGTAAAATTAGAGAATACGCACCTTCTGAGGTCACGTAAAATTAGAGAATACGCACCTTCTGAGGTCACGTAAAATTAGAGAATACGCACCTTCTGAGGTCACGTAAAATTAGAGAATACGCACCTTCTGAGGTCACGTAAAATTAGAGTAGAACCGCAGAATCCCATGACAGCAAAGATGGTCGAGCTTTTGGATTCATTCAACATTGATCAAATGATTGATAAACCTACCCATAATAGATGACATATAATTGATTGGGTATTGCACAGACCTGACGATTGCCTTGTCAAATCCGCAATCGTAACAGAGGAGCTGTCCTCAGATCACAAAATTCCGGGACCTTCGCAATCTGCGTGCCATGAATCGCGACGCCTTCCGGCAAGATTTAAGTGTGGCCGTGTCCCCTGACATCTGCCCCACTTTGGATAAACTGAATAGTACACTACTCTCTGTGCTGGACTTACATGCCCCTGTCACCCGCCACAATGTCAAGTCAACACGATCAGCTCCGTGGTATTCAACAATAAGGGAAGAACTTCGACGCGCCAAGAAAGCTCGACGTATAGAAGAAAAGACTTGGTTGAAGTCGAGACTTGTCGTCAATAAGCAAATTTATTCCGCTGCCAAGCGATGTGTTACTAATATTGTACATCAAGCAAAAACATCATATTTTAATAATAAAGTAATCACAAGTAGTACTAGTAGGCAGCTATGGTTCTTCCCTCTGTGTATCCCCTGCATCAGCAGCCAGATATATTTTGTAACTTTTGTATCAACAAAATTGCTAAAATTCGTGAGGAACTTGACAGAACGTTGTTGCCATCACATGATTTATCTCCTTCTTTTGCTGTGAGGTCAAGCTTTGACATGTTCCAGCCTGTTACGGAAAATGAGGTCAAAAGTATTATTCTAAAATCTAAGCCAACGTCCTGCTCTCTTGATCCCATCCCCACTCCACTATTGGTTGAGTCATTAGATCTCTTACTCCCAACAGTAACAAATATAGTTAATGAAAGTCTAAAATCTGGCACCTTTCCTTCATTATGTAAATCTGCTATTATAAAACCCTTGCTGAAAAAACAAGGGTTAGACCAAAACAATTTAAACAACTATCGACCTGTGTCTAATATTTAATTTTTGTCGAAAGTCATTGAACAACTAGTCTTAAAACAACTTTTTGCTTATCTAAATGACCACACTCTTCTAAGTCCCAATCAGTCGGCCTACAGACCTACTCACAGCACAGAGACCACCCTGTTAAAGGTAACAAATGACCTACTCGCACTGGACAGTGGGAAAATTTCTATATTGTTCCTCTTAGATCTTAGTGCAGCCTTTGACACTGTCGACCATCAAACACTGCTGAAAACCCTGCAAAATTATTTTGGAATTTCTGGCTCAGTTCTGGCTTGGTTTCAATCATACTTATCTAACAGATCACAGGTAGTATCAGTAGATGGCTGTATCTCTCACAAAGCTGACTTGCTTTATGGTGTGCCTCAGGGCTCTGTTTTGGGTCCGGTACTTTTTGTACTGTATACAAGGCCACTACTTCTATTGTTCGAAAAGCATTCAGTTAAAAGCCAATCATTTGCAGATGATACTCAGCTATATACTCACACAGATCCCTCTAATTTGGACTCCGCTGTCCAATTGATGCAAGAGTGCATTGATGAGGTAAAGTCTTGGATGACGTTCAGCAAACTCAAGCTGAATGATTACAAGACTGAAGCACTTCTATTTTGCAACAATAAATCACGAAGTACTTTGTCTCTTCCGAAGTCAATTCACGTAGCCAGTTCGGATATTCTGTTCACAACATCGACTAGGAACCTTGGCTACATTATTTCTGACAACATGTCTATTAACAACTTCATCAATCACATCTGTCGCTCTGCCTACACTGCCATTCGTCAGATCAGCTCAATCCGTCATTACTTAACAGTTAGTGCAACAAAAACTCTAGTCTGTGCTCTTGTACTAGCTCGTATGGATATCTGCAATTCTCTTCTGTCAGGTGCGCCAAAACAATGCATTGAAAAACTACAGAAAGTTCAAAATTCAGTTGCCAGACTGGTGCTCAAGGCAAAAAAACATGACCATGTTACTCCACTTCTTCACTCACTTCATTGGCTGCCTATACAAGCCCGTATTGATTACAAACTGGCCGTTCTCTGTCACAACTTCTTTTCGGACTCATGCCCATCGTATCTTACTGAACTTTTGTCGGTCTATTCACCCACTCGCCAGCTACGATCTTCTGCAGACACACGCGTTCTCTCTGTTCCTACGACACGCACCAAAACATTTGGTCAAAGGTCGTTCTCTTTTTGTGCAGCCAAACAATGGAATTCTCTACCATTACACATACGTAGTATTCAAACAACCAAGTCCTTCAAGACTGCACTTAAGACACATCTTTTCAACATTTATTTTCAAAATTGATGAATCAACATTTCTTGTAAATGATTAACGTAGCTTATGTATAATGTACTGTAATTTTTGTGTTTGTTATGATATGATAGTTAATTTAATATTTATAGGTATGTTATTTCTTTCATGTAAAGCGCTGTGAGCCCAGTTCCTTACTGGGATACAGCGCTATATAAATAATCAATTTATTATTATTATTATTATAAGCACCTTCTGAGGTCCAGTAAAATTTGAGGCTTTTCCAGAATCAGTTGTTCATATTTTGGAGACTAAAATCAATATTTATTTCCCCCAAAACTTTCTTTGACAGTTCTATAAAACAATAAAATTACGTGACCATAAATAATTGATCTTAAAATTGTCAGTCTACTTTGTTTACTGTCGTAATCGTTTGATGCTTTAGCAGGTCAGAGGTCAGCCAGTGTCTTCCTTTATTTCCATTAGTTTAGATTTATTTTTTATAATCATTCTTCTACAGCCGCTAATGGAATCATTCTTTTACAGCCGCTAATGTAATCATTCTTTTACAGCCGCTAATGGAATCATTCTTTTACAGCCGCTAATGGAATCATTCTTTTACAGCCGCTAATGGAATCATTCTTCTACAGCCGCTAATGGAATTGTCCGTATTCACAATTTTAACACAAACCACAACTGAGCCGTAGTAACAAAATAATTGCATTCTTAAAATTAAATTAAACGCAATATCAACTTACCACTATTGCTTCTAACTGATTTCTTATTTAAATTTGTGCACTAGAGTGTCACTCGTCTGTCCAGAAGGAATGTCTGTTATAGATAAGATGTTCTGCAAATGTGTTTTGGTCATTGAACAATGATATTCTCACTACCTATTAATCTAATCGAATAGTAAGGGTATATAATGCCTTTTCTTTTAGAAGGATAGTTAACGTCAAATGTCAATACAATGTGTGGCCCTCACTTCTCTCATTGAACAGACATCAAGCGATACCATGGAGATATTATACATGTGTGGACAACACAGTTATTTCACCTATGCCGAACTTAACAGAATCAGAGTAAGTACACATACCTGTAGATGACAGTTTCAAAGTATGTACTCATACATGTAGATGACAGGTTCAAAGTATGTACACATACCTGTAGATGACAGGTTCAAAGTATGTACACATACCTGTAGATGACAGGTTCAAAGTATGTACACATACATGTAGATGACAGGTTCAAAGTATGTACACATACCTGTAGATGACATGTTCAAAGTATGTACACATACCTGTAGATGTCCATTTTGGAGTAGGTACACATACGCGTAGATGCCCGGTTCCGGGTAGGTTACGTACCTATATATGGTCGGTTTTGAATAGGTATACTTACCTTAGATGGCCGTAGCTGAGTAGGTATTAGTTCCTGTAAACTGTAAATGACCAGTATATATTAAATAGATACAGAAATCTGAACTTGTGATTTTAAAAAAATGAAGTAAAGAATCAAGCAAGTCGGTTGAATTTTATTTTACTGATAAATTTTAGATGCCACTAAAAACCGAGACGACATACATTAGTAATGTTTAGTTCTACGACAGTGAACGATTTTTTCAAATGGCTTCATATCCTTAAAAAAATGACCCCCTTTCCAGTCCATGACGGACTATGGGGCAAGTGATGCAGCGTTCACAAGTTTTCAGCCACCACTAACGGGAATGTGTGGCCAGCGCAATGCCGCAGGGGCCTTGCCAGTACCCGGGCTCGAGTCCGCGCCTCGGGGTCTGTCTCGGATCGATAGTCCAGTGCGCTACCACTTAGACCATCGTGCCCCCATATATATCCATCATATACTTCATATATAATAATATATACTGCATATCGTTACAAAGATAATAAAAGATCGTATTATTTTTTCTTCGCTATTTTCATTAACAATTTCATTTGAGTTATTTCTAAAATAAAGAGAAGAAAAAGACATTGAAATTATCTTAGTAGACAAGGTGGTCGAGTGGCGGCGCGCTCGACTGGCGTACCAAAGGTCACGGGTTCGAATCCATGTCAAGGCAAGGATTTTTTACGGGGCCTAGGGCATCCCTGAGTCACCCAGCTCCGAATGGGTACCTAACACTAGTTAGGCGATTGGGTAATGCGTGGAACCCACAAAGCCGTGGCCTGTGAACGCTGCATCACTCGCCAACAGATCATCTGTCATGGTCTGTGGACGCAATTATCTTCTTCATAGAAGGAGCGCCTGTATAGATAAGATAAGATAAGATAAGATAAGGTGTATAATTGAGTACATTTATTAATGCTTAAATTTAAAAGACAAAAAACAAAATAAAAATACGCTATTCATTTTAGGTGTTTGTCTGATTGTTGTGTCTCAATCCTCAGGATTGTTGGTCAGATTGTTGTGTTTCAATCCTCAGGATTGTTTGTCAGATTGTTGTGTTTCAATCCTCAGGATTGTTTGTCAGATTGTTGTGTTTCAATCCTCAGGATTGTTTGTCAGATTGTTGTGTCTCAATCCTCAGGATTGTTTGTCAGATTGTTGTGTTTCAATCCTCAGGATTGTTTGTCAGATTTTTGTGTTTCAATCCTTAGGATTGTTTGTCAGATTGTTGTGTTTCAATCCTCAGGATTGTTTGTCAGATAGTTGTGTTTCAATCCTCAGGATTGCGGTCTTCGTTCGAGATTGTTGTGGCTGCAGAGTTAGTAGAGCAACTTTAAGGGAGGTAAGTTATTTGAATTTTCCCCTGTTATCTTATCTTATCTTATCTTATATTATCTTATCTTATCTGTTACATACTCTCCTTCTATACAGAAGATTATATCGAACTACGCTTAACCATGGGTATGTCTTGTCTTGCATTTTATTCGAGTTTTGAATGTTGGTTTTCCTGGTTTCATTAGGCAACCTATCCCACTTCAGAATTACAGAACTTTTATGTTTGTTCTTGGATACTAATAGAAAGGATATAATGTTTTTTTTATTCCTGTGTCTATCTCAGGGTTGTATTAGAGAATTAATAGCATATATTAAGTAGTTTGTTTAGGGCCAATTAACATTGAGAAAATGTAGATGAAAAATATTGTAAATTAATGTAATTACACCACATAAATTAATGTAATTACACCATATAAATTAATGTAATATTACACCATAAAAATTAATGTAATTACACCATATACATTAATGTAATTACACCATATAAATTAATGTAATTACACCATATAAATTAATGTAATTACACCATATAAATTAATGTAATTACACCATTTAAATTAATGCAATTACACCATATAAATTAATGTAATTACACCATATAAATTAATGTAATTACACCTTATAAATTAATGTAATTACACCATATAAATTAATGTAATTAAACCATATAAATTAATGTAATTACACCATATAAATTAATGTACTTACATCATATTAATTAATGTAATTACACCATATAAATTAATGTAATTACACCATATAAATTAATGTAATTACACCATATAATTTAATGTAATTACACCATATAATTTAAAGTAATTACACCATATAATTTAATGTAATTACACCATATAAATTAATGTAATTACACCATATAAATTAATGTAATTACACCATATAAATTAATGTAATTACACCATATAATTTAATGTAATTACACCATATAAATTAAAGTAATTACACCATATAAATTAATGTAATTACACCATATAAATTAAAGTAATTACACCATATAAATTAATGTATTTACACCATATAAATTAATGTAATTACACCATATAATTTAATGTAATTACACCATATAATTTAAAGTAATAACACCATATAATTTAATGTAATTACACCATATAAATTAATGTAATTACACCATATAAATTAATGTAATTACACCATATAAATTAATGTAATTACACCATATAATTTAATGTAATTACACCATATAAATTAAAGTAATTACACCATATAAATTAATGTAATTACACCATATAAATTAAAGTAATTACACCATATAAATTAATGTAATTACACCATATAATTTAATGTAATTACACCATATAAATTAAAGTAATTACACCATATAAATTAATGTAATTACACCATATAAATTAAAGTAATTACACCATATAAATTAATGTAATTACACCATATAAATTAATGTAATTACACCATATAATTTAATGTAATTACACCATATAATTTAAAGTAATTACACCATATAATTTAATGTAATTACACCATATAAATTAAAGTAATTACACCATATAAATTAATGTAATTACACCATATAAATTAAAGTAATTACACCATATAAATTAATGTAGTTACACCATATAAATTAAAGTAATTACACCATATAAATTAATGTAATTACACCATATAAATTAATGTAATTACACCATATAATTTAATGTAATTACACCATATAATTTAATGTAATTACACCATACAAATTAATGTAATTACACCATATAAATTAAAGTAATTACACCATATAAATTAATGTAGTTACACCATATAAATTAAAGTAATTACACCATATAAATTAATGTAATTACACCATATAAATTAATGTAATTACACCATATAACTTAATGTAATTACACCATATAACTTAATGTAATTACACCATATAACTTAATGTAATTACACCATATAAATTAATGTAATTACACCATATAAATTAATGTAATTACACCATATAACTTAATGTAATTACACCATATAACTTAATGTAATTACACCATATAACTTAATGTAATTACACCATATAACTTAATGTAATTACACCATATAAATTAATGTAATTACACCATATAAATTAATGTAATTACACCATATAACTTAATGTAATTACACCATATAACTTAATGTAATTACACCATATAACTTAATGTAATTACACCATATAACTTAATGTAATTACACCATATAATTTTAACGAAAAAATCATATTCTGTATGTCACATATCCACCAAACATAACAGATAAACAAGAACAAATTAAAAAGAAAAGAGTACCAGGTATCATTAGTGGAGAATATTCAAAATTGACCAAAATAACACATTTAGTTACATCATTGAACATTGAAACACTAGAGCAGGGGTGCGCAACCTGCGGCGTACGGCCGCATGCGGCCGTGGGCACGAAAATGTGCGGCCGTGGAAATCTGTTTAAATTATATTTACATGCGGCCGTCAAATATTTGCAATTTGGCAATATATTATGTAAAGTTGTAAACGAAATATCGAATATTCATTTACACTCTTAAGCACTTGTTATTGTTTAGCGCTCAGACATTAGAATAGCTCTAGCCGCGCTGGTTTTAGGCTGCAGCTGTAACTAATGAGAGCAGGCCTTTGAAGTTCAGCCGCCTAATATTGAAGCGCGCCGAAGCCGTGTGATGCGAACATTTCTTGCAGTGTCTTATCTGCGTCGATGCTGTGAAAACTGTCAAAGGGGACAATGCCAAGCCACATTTTTGCTTACACGCATCACTCAACTATGCACAGTTACAAGGTGATTCAAGGAAGATCTGCGTGGAAAATCTAAAGAGGAATGTTCGACAACAGACCTCGGACATGTCTGCTTTTGTTAAGACATCGAATAAGCGCGGTGAAGCTTCCTATCGGTGTCGCTGGAAAGCCTTATTCCAATGGGGGATTTCGTGAAATGTTGTATCATGGATGTTGTTAAGTGCATTCATCCGGGTAAGGAAACGGATTATTCTTTTCAGATTCAGCACAGCTACTCATATTCATTCTCTCACTACTCCCAACATTTGAATTGTGCGAGGATCTGCTCTCCATGGAGACACTCGAGGAGAAGATATATTTTTGGCAGTTAAAAAAGCTTGCATCTACTCACACATTGATCTGAAAAACCTGCGAGGCATCTGTACAGACGGCGTGCCTTCCATGGTTGGTAAGCAAAACGGCTTCGTGGCTAGATTTTTCGATTATGTGTTGAAGGATCACGGTAATGACCTGCTTATAAATATGCACTGCATTATTCACCAGGAGGCACTGTGTTCTAAATCTGTTGATTTGGATAACATTCTGAAGAATATGAATCGCATTATCCTTTTCATTCGCGCGAATGTTCTTCACCACCGCCAATTCATACAAATTCTTAACACAATGATTCGTCGGCTGAAGATATTGTGTACCACACCAGCGATCGTTGGTTGCCTCGGGGAGAAAAATCTCGCCGTGTTCTGCTGCTACAAAAAGAAATACTTGAATCTTATTCGACGAAAAACAAGTACTACCCAATTCAGAACCAGGCCTTTTTAACATCTCTGGCCTTCTTTGTTGATTTGTTAATTTATATCAACTGCCTCAACGTGTCTCTGCAAGGCAAAGGAACAACAGTTTGCCTCATGCACAGAAGAGTACAGGATTTCTGTGACAATTGTCTGCTTTCAAAGTCATATCAAACAGCTCAATCTCTATCATTTCCCGTAACTCACCGCTCTCATCGAGAGCCATGAAATAGAAAAGATGATATTCCGGCTGCGTCCTTTTCAGGCGTCCTCGAAGCGCTGTTGTTGGAATTCGCAGAACGTTTTCTGGATTTCGACAAGATCTCAGAAAATTTGAGACTCGTTGCATCTCCACATTTGGTTGAGACAGAGAGTGCGCCGTTGGATGTCCAAATGGAACTGATCGAACTACAAAATAACGCACAGCTTGTGAAGAAATTCGAGGACAAAAACGATCTACTGGAGACATGGAAACTAGCTGTGGAGTATACCAAGCTTCGCAAATATCAAGAAACACTCTAGTGCTGTTTGGAAGCACTTACATGTGCGAAGCGTTATTTTCACGAATGAAATATCTCAAGATCAAATATTGGACCCGACTGGTTGACACCAATCTGATGATCTCCAGCGAGTGCCCGGACTTTGCACGACTCTCGGCAAACATCCAAGAGCAAGGCAGCCACTAATTTCTGGACACTGGACTGCTAAGTAACATGGACAGTGTTAGTGAAGCAGCTTATCACTTATTCAATTATTGTGTTATCAGTGTACTAATGCCACCTACAAATATACTCATGCTGTGCGTATGTGACATGATGTTAGGTTTACATGACAATGTTCAATAAAGTAGAAATATAAGAGAATATCGATGGAAAAGCTTTTGTTTGTAATTAAGCACTGTGTTTGCCTACAATACATTATGATTATGTCATTATTATATCGCGTTGATCATTACGAGAGGTAAACTTTTGATAGTTACCGTTTCGTTTTTCAGTGAAAAAGTTTTGGCGGCCGTGGCAAAAGTAATTTTTGTTTTGTGCGGCCGTCAATAGCCCAAAGGTTGCGCACCCCCGCACTAGAGGATAGAAGAACAAAAGGGCAAAGTGGTAATGATACATAAGGCAATTAATTTTAACTTGAAAATACCATACGAAGATAATTTTATATAACCCTCAGATGGACATTGGGACTTTTCGTATTCCATTTGCCAGAATGAACACATACAACATTTCATTCTTCCCGTCAGGAATTCGGGGCTAAAATGGACACCTTAATCAAACTTGTTATACCAACACACTATCAACATTTAAAACTTTAATAAGGAAACCGGGACTAGGCAAAAAATCATGCATAAGCGTCGGACACAATAATCCTCATTATATAAATAGCATCTGTAATTAAACAATATAATTTGCAATGTCTGTCCGTGACGCTACTAATTTTAAAAAGCAGGGAAACCCAAATTACTGCACCAATGCATCAAAAGGTGTGCAAATAAAAGATGCGCTGTAAAAAAATATATGAAGTTATTGTTTTCGCTCATACATGCATTTTAATTTTGGAAAAGGGATCAATGTAAAAAGGTGATTTGGTGATGGTTAATTATAAAATAAAAAAACAAAGGGGGGCGCCTTGGGCGCCCTACAACCCCTATTACAAAATACTTTGTGTACATTTCAGAAAATTTAATATTTCGTATTTATCAAACAAGGACAAGTTAGTTGGGCCTTTGAAAAGGTCGGCGCCGTAGGCGCCCTAAAAAAAGTCCATGCATTTTTTATAAAATAAATAGATTTCACCTGAAAACTTCCGACATTTTTGACGGGTGATACGCTAGTCTATTAGATAATAAGAAAAAAAAGTCGCGTGGTTTCAACTTGTACACTCGAATATTCAACAACATTTGTTCAATTGTAAAATGTTTAGAAAACAATGTATGTGTTCTTTCGGGATAAATGGGACTGAAGCGTTTTATTTATTAATGATATTTTTCACAAATCGTTTACCTTTGATCATCATATTACCAGCTTCGAGTCCAGCCGTTAGCCCCCAGCTCAGAGAGCCGCACAGTCTACGTGCCAGAGATCAGAGCATGTGAGTGTATTCCGTGTGATAGAACCTACCACAGCTGGATCGACTATTTCACGACTATGGAACACAAGAAGAGGAAATAAACAAAACAAAACAATCAATACAAATAAATTGTTTGTTTTTAAAAATGGTTAATCTCTTTTATTAGATTCATTTTTTCACAACTATTTTGTTCTGTTATATTCTTATTGAGTATAAAATATTTTTAATTAATCCGTACCTGAATTAATTTGTAAACTTTACATTTGTTGTTGTTTACTTTGAAACTATCGTGTACTCTCACTATCAATGTCGTATATGAATTTGTCATTTTCATCAGTATTTTCACATTAAGTATCCTAAACCATGGTAATAAATTATTTTTTTTAAATTCAACATATAAAATGTAAGGTTTATAGAATAACACAGTAATCAGATGTGTCCAAATAGAAACTCCACTAGTTGTGTCCACTAGTCTTTCTTCAAAACATAAACAAAATTGGCATTGGACTAAACTTTCACTCAACTTGAATAGACCTAACAGAACTCTAAAACAAAGGGAATGAACTGCTCAATGACGCAGTTAATGTTCTTGAGCCCTTGATCCTCTCACGCCAGTCTTTATTTTTGCTACAATTATTTTCGATAATGGAATTTACAAGAGGAGAAAAAAATACTGAAATTATTGAATGCGATTATGGAATATCAAGGGATTTATCACTCTACAGACCAGACGATGAAAAAAGTCTCCCAATCTCCGGGCAAGGAGGTATTGAATGTACTGAAACTGTAAAACCCATAAAACTCATATTTGAACCAGCTCTAGTTTCCTAGCACATCACAGTTAAGTGACAGAATATGCCACCGTGTTGTTGTGATGTAAGCCAACCCAAAAGTTGAGAAAAATATTAATAGGAACTAACTTCTGTGAACGACGTGGCTCTTTTCGTCAGAGTTATACAATACAGACACTATTATAGACAATTATTGCGGTCTAGATTATTTATAACATATATTGTTAAGTAGAACTCACAGAGCATGCTGACCTGTCAGGCCACGGCAAACGAGGGAATTGTATGGTGCATTGCCCAGCCGCCTTCATTCGCCCCAACTAATGTCAGGTGTCGATCAGAACTGGGTAGACTCAGAGTCACACTAAGGCCGTGGCTATGGCGGATTAAGGGGGGGGGGCTGAACGGGCTAAAGCCAGGGGCCCCCGATGATTTAGGGGCCCCCAAAATTAGTATATTTTATAATAAAAATGTACAAATGTTTACACGCATCGCTGAAACGGGCCGTCCATAAAGTACGTCACGTTATTTTTGACAATTTTTAACTCCCCCCTCCTCCCTGTCACAAACCGTCACAAATCTCGGACCCCCCCCCCAAAGTTCGTCACACTTTTGAACAAAAATGTTGTTTTTTTATTAACAAAATAATTAAAATTTAATATAAAACACCGTGACGTAACACATGGCCGAACAAATCCCCTCTGTCACAAACTGTCACACTTTCTTACACCCTCTTCCCCCCTCTGGATCGTGACGTACTTTATGGACGGCTCCAAATATGATAAATTAATAAAATCTTATCTATTATTATTATTAATCTGATCTCTATTCCGAATCGACAGTCTTAAAATAGTTAAGGGAAAAACCAGATTTGATAGTCTCATAAAGAGAAATTATTAAAGAATATTAGTTATATAATCTTAAATTGACAAATTTTTCGTAGAGCCCTGGTGGTCTAAACGGAAGCCTATAAATTTGTATTTTTATTTTTTCAATTGTCTTTTACACTCAATTTTACGATACCGGCAAACAGTTATTTCTTCATTTTCGGTTTTTTTCATGAATAATCTTTTTGGCTGAATAGTTACAAGTTACAGTCTGATATTAGCTGCTAGCAATCATTTTATCTAAAGGTACACTGGCTGGATAGGGCTCCAGTTTAAATTGCAGCCAGGGGCCCCGTGCAGTCTTAATCCGCGCCTGGGCCGTGGCAACAAATCCATGTCTTTGAGGAGGCTCGAACCCGCGACTCTCAGTACGCCAGCCGCGAACGGTATGAAAATATTTAATGAGTCTGGTTAAGGACGGTGATAACTTACATCATAAAATAAATAATTGGACAAACTGATATTTAAGTCGCTCTATTCCTTCAGTCAATGAAATTAACACTATCACTAAAGTACACATTTTCTTTAATCTTTTAATAGTAGGGTATACCGGATTCGGATTTGTAAAAATGACCGGGTCACGAATTTGCCAGAGCCGGAGCTATTATATATATATAATGGCTCTACCTGCAAGCCGCATTTGGCCGGATTTATGAACTGAAATTCTGCCGGAGCCGGATTTGTAAAAATGGCCGGATCCCGGATTTACCGGAGCCAAAATTCGGTACACCCTTAATTAATAGGCAGTGAATGTCTATCGGACACTTCATGCCTTCCATCTTTCAATGGAGCACATTCCATGTTTTATTTGTTAAATATAATTTTATTTCATCAATCTATTGTTTGGATCACATTTTTAAAATCTATTAACACGGTGCTTCTCAACTTTTTTGTGTGGCGACCCCATTTTATAAAAGCCATGGTACCCGCGACCCCTTGAAATTTAAATAAGTCATTTTTAATAAGGCTTTTACGAAATAGAGCTAATTTGGATTATAGTGAATATTTTTAGTCGACAGTTGGCCACAAATAGAGAAAAACCGTCGCGACCCACAGGTTGGGAACCGCTGTATTAAAAGAACAAAGTTTTCAGCCTATTGAAGTTTACCCTTGAAATATTAAACACATGAAACACGACTATCATCGGAAGTCATATAACACGACTATCATCGGAGGTCATATAACACGACTATCATCGGAGATCATATAACACGACTATCATCGGAGATCATATAACACGAATATCATCGGAGGTCATATAACATGACTATCATCAGAGGTCATATAACACGACTATCATCGGAGGTCATATAACACGACTATCATCGGAGGTCATATAACACGAATATCATCGGAGGTCATATAACACGACTATCATCGGAGGTCATATAACACGACTATCATTGGAGGTCATATAACACGACTATCATCGGAGGGCATATAAGACGACTATCATCGGAGGTCATATAACACGACTATCATCGGAGGTCATATAACACGACTATCATCGGAGGTCATATAACACGACTATCATCGGAGGTCATATAACACGACTATCATTGGAGGTCATATAACACGACTATCATCGGAGGTCATATAACACGACTTTCATCGGAGGGCATATAAGACGACTATCATCTGAGGTCCTCGACTATGCAAATACCCCCTCCTGCAAATAATGTCTAAAACTTCCACTTCACCAACAAACCAACAAAGGGCCCCCTCTCCCAATAATGTCTCGACTGCCAGTCTCCCAAAAGGGCGTCCTCTCCCAATAATGCCTCCAACTGCCAGTCTCCCAAAAGGGCCTCTTCCCCCAATAATGTCATCAACTGCCAGTCTCCCAAAAGGGCCTCTTCCCCCCCCCCAATAATGTCTCCAACTGCCAGTCTCCCAAAAGGGCCCCCTCTCCAAAAAATGTCTCCAACTGCCAGTCTCCTAAAAGGGCCCTCTCCCCGAATAATGTCTCTAACTGCCAGTCTCACAAAAGGGCCCCATCTCCGAATAATGTCTAAAACTGCCAGTCTCCCGAAAAGTCGGGGTCCGCAATAATGTCTGCAACTTCCGGACCCCCAAAAGGGCCCACTCCCCAAAAATTCCTACAACAGTCTCCAAAAAAGGCCCCCCCGAAAAAATCTCCAAATGCCAGTCTCCCAAAAGGGCCCCCTCCCCCAATAATGTCATCAACCGCCAGTCTCCCAAAAGAGCCCCCTCCCCCAATAATGTCATCAACTGCCAGTCTCCCAAAAGGGCCCCCTCCCCAATAATGTCATCAACTGCCAGTCTTCCAAAAGGGCCCCCTCTCCCAATAATGTCTCCACTGCCATTCTCCCAAAAGGGCCCCCTCCCCCAATAATGTCATCAACTGCCAGTCTCCCAAAAGTGCCCCCTCTCCCAATAATGTCTCCACTGCCAGTCTCCCAAAAGTGCCCCCTCTCCCAATAATGTCTCCACTGCCAGTCTTCCAAAAGGGCCCCCTCTCCCAATAATGTCTCCACTGCCATTCTCCCAAAAGGGCCCCCTCCCCCAATAATGTCATCAACTGCCAGTCTCCCAAAAGTGCCCCCTCTCCCAATAATGTCTCCAACTGCCAGTCTCCCAAAAGGGCCCCCTCTCCCAATAATATCTCCAACTGCCAGTCTCCCAAAAGGGCCAAGGCATCAACTATTATTTATCCGGGGCACCACCACACATACAAACCTCCAGGCACCCATGGGTACGCCCCTGGCCGACATCCCGAAAATGAAAGTTGACAGCTCAGACCTGACACAAGTCGTCTCACTCCTTAATGAAATTCCCAGCCACCGCACCCCATAACATTCTTACACTCATATCTATCGTCCTGTTGGGGTGAGTTCATTATCATGTTAGGACATCTATAATACGATGTTAGGACATCTATAATACGATGTTAGGACATCTATAATACGATGTTAGGACATCTATATTACTGTTTTAGTACATCTATGTTACTATTTAGGACATCTATATTACTATGTTAGGACATCTATATTACTATGCTAGGACATCTATATTACTATGTTATGACATCTATATTACTACGTTAGGACAACTATATTACTACTTTATGACATCTATATTATTATGTTTGGACATCTATTATACTCTGTTAGTAAAGCGATATAAATATGTTAGGACATCTATATTGCTATGTCTCGACATCTATATTACTATGTTAGGACATCTATATTACTATGTTAGGACATCTATATTATTATTTTATAACAACTATATTATTATTTTAGGACATCTATATTATTATGTTTGGACATCTATTATACTCTGTTAGTAAAGCGATATAAATATGTTAGGACATCTATATTACTATGCTAGGACATCTATATTACTATTTTAGGACATCTATATTACTATGTTAGGACATCTATTTTACTATGTTAGGACATCTATGTTACTATGTTAGGACATCTATATTACTGTGTTAGTTCATCTATATTACTATGTTAGGACATCTATATTACTATGTTTGGACATCTATATTACTATGTTAGGACATTTATATTACAATGTTAGGACATCTAATTAATGTTTTAGGTCATCTATATTACTGTGTTAAGACTTCTATATTACTATGCTAGGAAATCTATATTACTATGTTTGGACATCTATATTACTATTTTAGGACATCTATATTACTATTTTATGACATCTATATTACTATGTTAGGACATCTATATTACAATGTTTGGACATCTATATTACTATGTTAGGACATCTATAATACTATTTTAAGGGATCTATATTAATATGTTTGGACATCTATACTACTCTGTTTGGACATCTATACTACTCTGTTAGTAAATCTATATAACTATGTTAGGACATCTATATTACTATGTTTGGACATCTATATTACTATGTTAGGACAACTATATTACTATGTTTGGACATCTATATTACTATGTTAGGACATCTATATTACTATGCTTGGACATCTATATTACTATGTTAGGACATCTATATTACTATGTTTGGAATCTGTATTACTATGTTTGACATCTATATTACTATGTTAGAACATCTGTATTACTATGTTTGACATCTATATTACTCTGTTAGAACATCTATATTACTATGTGAGGACAACTATATTTCTGTGTTAGGACATCTATATTAATATGTTAGAACATCTATATTACTATGTTTGGACATCTATATTACTATGTTAGGACATCTTTATTACTGTTTGGACATATATATTACCACGTTTGACATCTATATTAATATGTTAGAACATCTCTATTATTATGTCAGGACATCTATATTTCTATGCTAGGACATCTCTATTACTATGTTAGGACATCTATATTACTATTTTAGGACTTCTATATTACTATGTTAGGACTTCAATATTACTATTTTTTGACATATATATTACTATGTTAGGACATCTATATTACTGAATAGGGATCAGCCGGATATTATTTTTTACTATTTACCTAATCCGGATAGTTTGGCCCTAATATTTTCCGAATCCGGATTCCAGATCCGGATATCTCCACATGTAAGTGTAAGAGCTAGTAGTGTGTACTTTACTACTTCATATCAAGTATTTCATACTATTTATTAAAATATTTATTATCCTACAAATGAAGAGTATCTTCTATCGAGAAATACAACACAAAGATAACTTAATACAACCCTCAGATAGACATAAGGATAAAAACACCTTTCTTATTCCGTATGCAAGAACAAACACATACAAGTTTTCCTTCTTCCCGTCCGGAATTCGGGCGTGGAATGGGTTGCCTGAAGAATCCAGGAAAACCATCACTTTATCAACATTTAAATCTCTAATAAAAATGCAGGACTAAACACAAACCATAGATAAGCGTATGACGCAATAATCTTCTGTATAGAAGGAGCGTCTGTAAACAGATAAGATAAGATAAGATCGACGTTGTTACATTGTCAAAGTCAACGATGAACATTTTACAATGAATTGAATGAACGAACTTGAAGAAGTTCAACGAAATGTGTAGTTTGTACAAAGCGGACAGTGTTGTACTGAGTGTGTAGTGTGATGTACAAGAAGACATGACCTAGAGCCATAATAAAACTGTTCATTTGTTCAGACAATTTAAGTTTAATATGCCATTATTTAACTTAGTTTGTTATCTTATGTAGTAAAGTAATATCTATACTTGTAACTTTTTAACTTAATATATTTTTCTCGTATTGAAATTGATTCTTTTACTATATTTTGAGTAGATTTGAATGATTTGAATGTATCAAAGCTTGTTAATTTAATTTGTTTATTTTGCTATATCTATCTATCTATCTATATAATTCTCTTCGTGGTCGGACCCTGCGAGACAACAAGCTGCAAGTATGTGCAACCGAGCATGAAGAATGTTGGCAAGCGTGGTGGGATGAAAAGAAAAAAAAGTTAGGTGGGAGTGGGTGGCAAAAAAGCTCTTGCGTTCACTTGCCCGTTCACTTGCTTTGTTCCTTCACAGAAATCGTGAGATCGTAGTGTACTGCTTATCACTTCCGCCTCATACGGGGAGGTCCTGGGTTCAAGCCCCTGCGAAAACATTGTTTTTTTTTAATTTTTAAAAATGTGCCCGTTCTTTTACCCCTTTATTGCCAACACTAGTTGACCCACGATGAGCATACGCTGCTAATGATTTAGTGACGGGTGAAGACTTCCTGAAAGACACAGTTGTCAAAATATGGTGGGTTTGGGCAAACGACTGTGAGTGAATGAAAAGAAGAAACCCTGGAGAGACCCGCGGCGTAGCATACGCCGCAGACTTGATCATCATAGACATTGCAAAGAACATTTTTTTTTGAGGTAGAGCACAGACACAAAAAGCAACACTAAGTAAATAAAAAAAAGCGAGTAAACGTAAAGATATGTACGCTGAGGTTGTTGTTACCCGCCTCCCATTTATTACTACCATGCCTCAAGCATAAACTTTGTTTGGCTGATCCTAGCGAGGGTTAGTCATATCTAGGGTTGTTAATTGCGTGCTTTTTTATGGAAAACCGATCATCGATTATGTAACTCCGATTTTAAACCGATTATCGTTTTACAGCTGACTTCATAGAAGTTAGGGGTGTACCGAATTTCGCCTGAAAATATCTCGAAAATGAACAATGAGTTGGCAGTTCAACCGAAGTTCACTCGCATTGTTTTGATTTTTTCGTGCCGTAGTTTGTGTCCGTTCTTTCTCAACTTTCTTTGCACTCTCTATGAGCAAGTCTGCGGCGTATGCTACGCCACGGGGCGTCTAGTATTAATAATTTAATGTATAACTTAAATTGTTACTTAACTTATTTTGTATAATTATTATATTCACAGTAGACTAGAGTTTTAAAATTATAAGACTGAATACGATATAACACGTAAGACAAGAAACATTTTTATTTTTAAGTTCGCAAATCAAATCACAATTGCAACTGCCACTTAAAGTTCAACGGAAAAAACAACAACAGTGAATATAAACTTATTACAATAATATAACTGATATAACTTATATCATGTAAGTAAAATGTTTAAATTTGAATACTGAATTGAAAGTATTGAAAGATGGACTATTGTCAACATACTAGTCAATGCCGAACAAATTAAAAACGAAAGCCAACTCTCAGCCTGTCCCAGTTTCCAAGGCTCCTGTTTAAATATATAGTTTATAGTATAAACTAATAATTACAAATTAACTTAAAATTAATATGTTTAAGATAAAATTATTATTTTTTAACACAAAATTATCATTTTGTAGCATAAAATTATCATTTTTCAATATAAAATTATCATTTTGTAACATAAAATTAATATATCAGCTCCGGGGCGGATTAAGACTGCACGGGCCCCTGGCTGCAATTGAAACTGTGGCCTTATCCAGCCTGCGTCCCTTTAAATAAAATGATTGCTAGCAGCTACTATAAGACTGTAACTTGTAACTAAATAGTTCATCGGTTCCTTTAACATACTTTGTCTGTACTACGGGATCGGCCTTCCCAGCCAAAGATTATTCATGAAAAAAATGGAATATGAAGAAATAACTGTTTGCCGGTATCCTAATATTGAGTGTAAAAATACAATTTAAAAAAAATAATTGTGCCCACGCCGGGTATCGATCGCGTGACCGCTTGCACAGCAGGGCGACTGTCTACCTCAAGACCACTTGAGCCTGGTGAAAGGGAAGTTTAAAAATATAAACAATAATCTTTAATATTTTCTCTAAGTGTGCTTATAAAATCAGTTTTTTCAATTAATTTATTTAATTTATGATATTTTCAGCAATTCATGCAAACATTTGTCCATCTTTCTTATAAAATATACTAAATTTGGGGGCCCCTAATTATCGGGGGCCCCTGGCTTTAGCCCGTTCAGCCCCCCCCCCTTTAATCCGCCATAGTATCAGCTATTACAATGAAAATAATTAAATGGCATGAGTAAATAAAATAGTTACTAGTAAGTAAATTCCGGTTAAACTTTTGTGGTGTGGAAGAAAACTCTTGTTAAATGTACTGATTTCTGGTTATTGTCTTTTTGTTTTGTTTACTTTTTAATACTGTTTATATATTTGTTTATAAACTAATTAAGTATTAATTTAATTAAATTAAAAAAAACTACACTGATATCCAGATACTATTCGGATCTGCCATAGGTATTTGCCGAATCCGGATAGTGGCAAAAATCCCGATATTTGGTCCGGGTATCCGGCATTCCGAATCTTCGGCTGTCCCCTATTACTGAATAACCTAAATGAATGTAAATACCCAGAAGCCTAAATGAGTCGACCATGGCATTTCACTATGCAAGTTATTCATTAACTTAAACGGGAAAGAAATTTCGTTAACTAAAATCTGTTTATTTGCGATTAGATAACAATTGATGTGAAGTATTACACGGATGCCGGATGCTATTCCTAAAAAAAATATTAATGTTTAGTTTTATCAGAATGTTCGCTTGATATTTTTTATAAACGTTTAATGTCCATGAAATATATTTAGATACCTTCTTAATGACGAGTCACAAAAAACGATTCTTTAATTTTTATTTTGTTCTAACCAGATATTTCGCTAACGAAAATGTCAGGTTTTGGGGGTTATTTTTAAAGGCGCAAAGTTGGGGAAATAAAATATCCAAAAGTCAAGTTTAACCTGACGCGAGACAAACATTGGAGACGCCAGAGAAACGTCGTTTACCAGGCAAGACACATGACGTAATCACACGGGGGATCTGAAAACAAAAGACGTGGCACTGCTCTGTCCAGTCACATTGCTGTCGTCAGGACTTAAGATGGGATGAAAAGTACGGGAGGAATGCGGGGGGGGGGCAGTGGCGGATTTAGGTTTGTCTGCGTGGGGGGCCAGGAGAATTTCAGGGGGCGCCGCAATTTTTAAAAAAAATTCATTCACTTAGTGCAAATATTTCTAGGTGCTGAAATAAAATTCATTGGTCTAAATTGCTGGTTCTGTAATGAAGATTAGAAATTTGATATGAGATTCACTCTTATTGCTATATTTTATGTTGAAAAAAATATTTCTGCTCACTTTAAATGTGAGAATTACTCTAATAAGTTTTCATCTTAAGAGACTGCTGCAGTCTTAAATATGATATCTAAGGTGTGTTGTTTATGTTACAAACATTTTCAAAGTTGCCCTGTGGCAAATTGCTAGACAAAAAGTAACATCTAGTCTCAAGTAGATATGGTTAATCAATTGAATTTATGAAAATGGTAGTAGTTAATATTGGGAACTGTTATTTGTGACAAAATCTAAATTTCTAATAAACCTTTGTGTTCACTTTCAATTGCTGAATATCATAGCAGACTTTAACATAGAAAACTCAGCCTAATATGTTTAAAGTATTTGGGCTAAACAAAACATCTAAAATGTTTTGATGAGGTAGAATTTTATTAAAATTTTTTATAGGCCTCCAATAGTTTAATGTACTATCTGCAAGATGACTCATCAGTTTGCAATTCGCTTTTCTTTAAATTCTGTTTTAACATCTAGTTTGGAACAATTTTCGTTAATAAATGATTTGACATCTACATTCAGAATTTCAAAAGCTTCATCGCTTATCATTTCAACAAACTTATTTCTTCCAACATCGATCAATTGTTTTGCAAAGGCGTTGCAAGTAGTTTGATGACACGATAACTTTTGTACAAATATCATCAGAAAAACAGAAGAATATTTTGTTATTAAAACAGAAAGTCCCATAGCTTCTGCTCTGACATTTCCTTTATATTATGTTGATTCCCCTGAATCAAGTGTGGCTATAATAGCCAACAACTGCATGAACTGCATGCTTACGGCTTTCAAATCGTGTATCAGAAAGTCGTTTCAGACTGTTGATTCATATTGATATTTCTGATGTTTTTTAAGAGTATGTAGAGGTCGTAAACTAGACGTAAGGAATGCATACAACCTTAAAGCTGTGCCAAAAAACAACTGTACATCACAGTTTACAGACATTGCTTCTATAGTAGCCGAATTCAAAACATGGGAACAACAATTGGGTGAAAGTTTCTTTATTTGAGTTTCAAAGCCACTCTTAATCCAGAGTATGCCTGACCTCGACAGAGTGTGAAATCAATGTTTCGCTTTTGTAGTTCCGTTAAAATCTTCTCAGCAAATGCGGAAACATTTATTTTTAAAGTCCCATAACCGGTGGTCGTCCGGGGTCCTAGTTTTTCCATTAGAACTTACCATGGGCGGGGCTTGGTAGACCTTGGTGGGCGCCCCATCTCCCTTCCAGGTCAGCGGAGGACTTTCTTAGCGCTAGTCATTCCATTTTTATTGTGGCTTTAACGTGGGCGAGATCCCACGCCCCTCAGCTTGCGAGGCGAGCGCACTATTGACTTCGCTATCCATAAAAGCCTTTAAATCTTTCCACAACATGTCCTGATTTTAAAAAAAAATAACGTAAAGAAACTGACATCCGATCAATTCTAGATATATCAATGATTGAATCAATAATTAAAGAAAAGTATTGTGCAGACTTAACTTAATTATCAATTGTCGCCGATAATTCAGATGATAGTGATTGATTTAAGCCATATAGTACAGTTTCATCATTTTAAATACGATATTTAGCAAGCAGTTTGGTGTTGATTAGAATTTTCGTGTTTAGCAATATTTTTTTCTGCTCTAGTGACACCTTTTTAGTGTTCATCGAGGGCGTCTTTAGGGGGCGCCATTTTAGACCCAACAGGGGCGTGGGGGGGGGCAAGCCGCCCCCCCTGCCCTATAGCTAAATTCGCCACTGGGGGGAGGGCTACTTAAGGGATGGGAAAGTGCGTTCGGTATTGGGTAAAAGGACATTTCGACCGTCAGAGAAGGTCATGGTAGTTTAGTGGTAGTGGGGATTGGAAGAGTCGTTAGTGAGATGTGTGATGGTATGTGGTTGGTGGGGGTCGGGTGGGTCGCTATGTATGAGCCCTTAAATTGGAGGTAATAATATTATTTGAAAGTTTTTCTTAAAAATAAATGGCTATACTTTGTATAACATTGTCCATGTTTGTTTTTATATCATACACTAGCAGACCCGTCGTGCGTTGCAACGATCTCTTTAAAAATGAGTCAATTGAAAGAAACCAACGATTGGTATGTTTTAAAAGAATTATGCCATAAACCTTCGGGGAAGTGAGCAAAAAAAAAGTCCAAGTTTAATAGCAAACTGTTAAATAAATTAATAATTAAAAAGCTTACAAAAGGAAAAACGATATTAAGAGGCCCAGCCAAAAAATGAGTGATAATTTAATTTTTTATTGCCATTGTACTCAAGCTAAATTTCTCAATATCGTGTAAAATTGAATGGGGAATTAAATTGTTACCGTGCAGTAAAAATGACATTTGGGGCCCCCCAGCTCCGAGGGAATGGACATTAGGAGTTCAGTGCCCTATAGTAATATATTATAGGTTCTTAACTTTTTATATACTAACTTTAGTCAACATCCATTTATTTTCTCATTATCTAACGCTTAAACTAATTTTAATATAGCTAATATAGTGAATAAAACTACATAAAGGGGCCCCGGGCCTATTCGCTGCGAGATGTCAATTTCAAAAACCTTTACATTTCAATTCAGTTTCATCATGGATATATTTATCAAGATCGTTAAAAAGTGAATGGCAAAAATATCTTAAACACATATGAAAAAAGACATTTGGGGCCCTCCGTCACCGAAGAAAATGTCATTAGAAGTTCAAAAACCTTGAGTATTTTAATATGGGCTACCAAGTTTTTTATACAAAATTTGGTTAAGATCCAATCATTTACTCAGTAGCTAACGCATAAACTAATTTTTTATATAGTTCGTATTAAGCAAAAAACGACAGTAAGGGCTAGAGGGCCCAGTTATTGCAAGAAATAAAGTGCGAAACACATGTTCATTTGAATAAATTTCAAAATGCATAAATTTATTTATATTTCTCAATAATGGTAAAATTTGACTGTGCGATAAAAATATTAAACATACATTTTGGGCCCCCTGCCCCGAGGAAAAGAAAATTACGAGTTCAGTGCCCTATAGTAATAAAATATAGACCCTTGAGTTTTTATATACTAAGATGGGTCAAGACCCATTAACTTTTTCAGAATGTTACGCTAATACTAATTTTTATACAGCTAATATAATGAAAAAAACGAAATTTAGGGGCCCCTGGGCCCATTCGGTGAAAGATTTCAATTTAAAAAATGCTGTTCATTTTAATTCAGTTTCCTCATAGATATATTCCTTAAGATCGTGAAAAATTAAATGGGGAAAACTATCTCAAACATATACGAAGAAAAGACATTTGGGGCCCCAGGCCCCGAAGGAATGGAAATTTGAATTTCTGTGCCCTATAGTATTTTAATATTGGCTACCAAGTTTTTGTATACAAATTTTGGTTAAGGTCCATTCGTTTACTCGGTAGCTAACGCATAAACTTATTTTTATATACCTCATATAAGCAAAAAACTACATTATGGGCCCCAGGGCCTAATTATCGCAAGAAATAAAGTGCGAAAGACATGTTAATTTGAATAAATTTCAAAATACATACATTTATTTATATGTCTCAATATTGAATGAACGATAAAATATTGAACGATTACTAAAAATGAAATTTTGGGCCCCCTGCCCCAAGGGAATGAAAATTAGGAGTTCAGTGCCCTATAGTAATAAAATATAGACCCTTAAGTTTTTATATATTAAGATGGGTCAAGATCCATTAATTTTCTCAGTATTTAACGCGAATACTAATTTTTATACAGCTAATATAAGGAAAAAAACGACATTTAGGGGCCCCATTAGTGAAAGGTGTCAATTTCAAAAACCTGTTCATTTAATTCAGTTTCCTCATAGATATATTCCTCAAGATCGTGAAAAATTGAATGGGGAAAAATATCTTAAACATATACGAAGAAAAGACATTTGGGGCCCCCGGGCACCGAATAAATTGACATTAGAAGTTCAGAAACCTTAATTATGTCAATATGGGCTACTAAGTTTTTTGTATGCAAATTTTGGTTAAGATCCATTCATTTACTCAGTAGCTAACGCAAAAACTAATTTTTATATAGCTCACATAAGCAAAAAACGACATTAAGGGCCCCAGGGCCCATTCAGTGCAAGATATAAAGTTCAAAACACCTGTTCATTTTAATCTGTATAATAATGGATACATGTGTCATTAGTTGTCAATATTGTTAATAATTGAATGGTGAATAAAATCTTAAACGTTTAAGAAAAAGAACTTTTTGGGCCCCCAGCCCCGAAGGAATGACTATTAGGAGTTCAGTTCCCTTTAGTGTTTTAATATTGGCTATCAAATTTTTATATACAAAGTTTGGTTAAGATCCATCAATTTACACAGTAGCTAGCGCTGAAACTAAATTTAATATAGCTCATATAAGCAAAAAATGACATTATGGGCCCCCGGCGCCCCATGAGTGATAAATTTAGACAAAAAGTTGCCAGTCTCCAAAAGTTTCATGATGATCGGATGAATGGTTTAGTCAGCTATAAAGGACATGCACACAGACATACATTGATTTTTATATATATAGATTAGCAAAAACGACATTAAGGGCCCCCGGGCCCAATCGGTGAAAGAGAATAACTTTAAAATATCTGTTCATTTCAATCTGGATCATGATAGATATATTAGTCAATGCTTTTCAAGATCGTGTAAATCATAACGGGAATAAAGTATTTAACGCTTACAAAACAAAAAAAAAGATTTTGGGCCCCCGGCCCCGAAGGAACGGACATTAGGAGTTCAATGCAATATGGTACTTTAATATAGGCTATCAATTTGTTATGTACCAAGTTTGGTTAAGATCCATTCATTTTCCAAGGAGCTAAGCCTTAAACGAATTTTTATATAGCTCATATAAGAAAAAATTCTCATTATGGGCCCCCGGCGCCCCATGACTGTTAAATTTTAAAAAAAGTAGCCTATTTCCATCCCGGGAGCGTACTCAAAAGTCTCCAAAAGTTTCATGGCTATCGTATGAATGGTTTAGTCAGCTATAACAGACATGCATACATACATACATACATACATTGATTTTTATATATATAGATATATATAAGGAAAAAAAGACATTTAGGGCCCCTGGGCCATTTGGTGATAGATGTAAATTTCAAAAATCTTTTCATTTAATTAAAATTCCTCATAGATATATTCCTCAAGATCGTGAAAAAATTGAATGGTGGAAAATACATTAAACAAATACGAAGAAAAGACATTGGGGGCCCCCGGCCCCAAAGGAATGTACATTTGAAGTTATGTGCCCTATAATATTTTAATATGGGCTACCAAGTTCTTGAATTCAAATTTTGGTTTAGATCCATTCATTTACTCAGTAGCTAACGCATAAACTAATTTTTATATATCTTATATAAGCAAAAAAGACATTAAGGGCCCCGGGGCCCATTCAGTGCAAGATATAAAGTTCGAAACCCCTGTTCATTTCAATTTGTATAATAATGGATACATGTGTCATTATTTGTCAAGATTGTTAATGACTGAATGGTGAATAAAATCTTAAACGTTTAAGAAATGTGAATTTTTGGGCCCCCAGCCCCAAAGGAATGACTATTTGCAGTTCAGTGCCCTATAGTATTTTAATATTGGCTATCAAGTTGTCATATACAAAGTTTGGTTAAGATTCAACAATTTACACAGTAGCTAGCACTTAAACTAATTTTTATATAGCTCATATAAGCAAAAAATGACATTATGGGCCCCCGGCGCCCCATGAGTGTTAAATTTAGAAAACAAAGTTGCCAGTTACCATCCCAGGTAGGTACTTAACAGTCTCCAAAAATTTCATGACGATCGGATGAATGGTTTAGTCAGCTATAAAGGACATGCACACACACACACACAGACGTACTTTGATTTTTATATATATAGATATATATAAATATATATTATATATCTAAGTCTCTAAACGCCTCTGGATTAATAGAATTGTATTATTATAGGGGTTCACAGAAACAGCCACGGCTTTTATAGGAACGCAATGAGCAAGACAAGAACAAATTAGACAGCAATAAACTTAAACAAATCTTCTTATCTTATCTTATCTGTTTCAGACGCTCCTTCTATACAGAAGATTATTGCGTCCTACGCTTATCTATGGTTTGTGTTTAGTCCTGCATTCCTATTAGAGTTTTAAATGTTGATAAAGTGTTGGCTTTCCTGGTTTCTTCAGGCAACCTATTCCACGAAGTAATGGGGGTGAGACTGCAATCAGGCTTTTAAATAGGTAAATTTATAATTTAAAAACAGGGTATTAGTAGGCCTGACAAGACGTAACGCAACAGCGAACGATTCGACAAAGAGCCTTCCTCAACGGACAAATAGTACACAAATGAAACTAATAAAACGAAATAATAATAAAAAAACACTTAGCTGCGGTGAAATCCAAGCAGTCCAGTAGGGATAAAGTAGGGAGAGAAAAGTAAGAGCTTATATAGGAAAGGATAGGGTGGGTGTGGCCAATCAATCAGCTTGTCAGTGCGAAGAAAACGTTGATCCCATGTGGTGTAAGAGTCCCATACTCAGGGATTAGTCTATTCTCCAGACTGACCCGGCCGGGTGTGTTTGTACAGTACAAGAATCCAAGGCGGTGACAGACATGTCATCGAAGCCCATGTGGTCACGTCCATTGAAGTGTCGGGAGACAGGACACTGTTTGTCTTGTTTAATGGCACGTACATGCTCAGCGATACGGCACGAGAGTAACCTCCCCGTCTCACCAATGTACTTCAAAGGAGAGCGCTTACACACAGTGGTGTAGACCACATTGCGGCTGGTACAAAGATAGCCATTCCTAATCTTGAATATCAAGACGGACTAGATTGTCTTCCCTAAGGGGATGTATCTTACTCTACTCTGATTATGTAGCGTCAGGTGCCGAAAACAGCCTTATAAATTAAAAAGCCTTACAAATTAGCGCTATAATAGCTAAAATATAACATATATAAATGCATTTAATAAATTAAAAACGAAATTTCTCACAAGAAAATTAAAATTCGCAGTGAAATAATATACGTGCTAAGACTGCAGTATTACCTTTTTACGTTACACCATTTCTGATGTAACAATTCTTTATGACTATATGATAATTTTAGGTGAACTCAAATGTCAGCAAATGTCATCTAAACCGGGAAGAGAGGCAGTTCATTAAAAACCTACAAGTAAAACCTAAACCACCTAGCCTACATGGAAATTCTAAAGCACAATGCTGGAAATATTTTGGTGGCCTGTTCTCTGCTGATGGGAGAAATGTAGACGAAGATCGAGTTTATTGTAAACTGTGTCTCACTGCTCAACGGTCATTGAGTGACAAGTAGGGTCACTTTTCAAAAGTAACCAATTTTGACGCAATTACATCAAGTGGCAATATGAATCTTCAATTAAGTGTCAAGCACAATGTGTCAGTACAAAGTCAAGAAAAGTCAATAAAATTTTGGGATATTTCCATAAGTATGGAGAAGGCAATAGTCAATGTCAGGCAACATCAAGTCATGAACTGACAAGAGATATCGTTATCTGGTTCTGTAGAGACTTGCTCGCCTTTGAAAATGTGGCTAAAGATGGTTTTGTTGACTTGTTCAAAATTAATTTCCCATCTTTCAACATACCGGCACCTGTAACACTTGCTGGAACATCCCTGGATGCTGTTTACGACTGTCAATTTACGGAGAAATCCGGCTAATCCGAATATCAGCCAAAAAATTATGTCAGCCAGCCGAAATTTTAAAATCCGGCTAATTCAGATATCAGCCGAAAAATTGTGTCAGCCAGCCGAAATTTTTAAAAAAATTCGGCTGGCAGATCTACCCATGAGTGTTAAATTTTGCACACAAAAAAGTTGCCTATTACCATCCCAGGAGCGTACTCAAAATTCTCCAAAAATTTCATGGAGATCGGATGAATGGTTTAGTCAGCTATAAAGAACATACATACATACATACTTTGATTTATATATATATATAGATTTTTAGGGTTAGAGTAGGCCTATGTGTGGGCTGACGTTTGTTACAATACAGAGAAATACTTTGGACGATTTGTCAAGGACATTAGTGTATGAAAGCTTTCTTCTATAGTGACAACTCTATCCATGTTATGCTCGTTGGGCTGTCATGTTCAAATACTCTATCAAGTAAAAAAAGGTCTTTAAAAATTTCAGAACACTGTTTCACAATTTCGGTGAAGACAATTGAAAGGAGCGCATGCCAAGGGACTTCCTCCTGTGTTCATCTGCAACAAGAACTTACAGAAGGGACTGCATAGAAGAGTGCAGAACCTTAGAGACACATGTTCCGATGTACTGTTGACTTAGATACATGTACATGTACAGGAATAGTACGTGGAAGGTACAGGAATAGTACGAGGCATTTACGGGAATTTCAATGTTAAATGACGACACCTTGTTCGAATTATATTCAAATACATTGACGATCTCATCTCAAAATCAAATGAAATAATTGTTATAATAATTGTTATAATAATTGTTATAATAATTGTTATAATAATTGTTATAATAATTGTTATAATAATTGTTATAATAATTGTTATAATAATTGTTACAATAATTGTTATACCCATTCAATAAAAACATCAATCTAAACAATATTCCAGTTGAAATCAAAGTTTGTAACATAATAGATTAGGAGCCATGACATATCCGTGTTGTTTCCGAATCGCTGGACGCTACAGCGGGTTACCATTGTAAATACATACATTTCTACATCATTGAGTTATGTAATGATACTTTAATACTCACTTCATTTTTACTGCCATCTTTTCATCACATTAGTATGTAAGATTTGTTAGAATCAAATTATGCCTTACGATATTATTTGTAAAAACTGACCTCTTTTTTTTTCTCTGTTATATAATGTAAAAATAAATGATTTTTATTTACTTTAACATTAAGTTTTCCGCTAGAATCCTTGAATCACCTCTCCATTAACAAAGAGTTCTGTGATTTTTTTTTATCTTCAACTTTAAAAATGTGTTCCATCCATTGCGAATTATTGATTCTGTGTTATAAAAATCATAACGCTATTAAACAAGATTTAAAAAAAAATTGTTAACATATAATTAAAAAAAAGAATAAATAATAAATTATTTTCAAAAATCTGGCACGGGTACACAACTTCTTTGATTGTAGTAAACTCTTAAGTTTGTCCCTTGAATTGATTTATAAACTTGTCAAGTAAACCATTAAGAGTGCATAAGTGCCATATTTTAAAACTTAAAAAACTGTTACCGGTAAAAAAAAAGAATAGGAATAATTAGATATTTTGTAGCCTAAGACTATGTGTGTTATACTAGAATATCAATACTACTAGGTGTAAACCAACATCAACTTCACTATAATCGACTACTTTTGTTTATCCGTTGGTCGATACAAAATTTTCTCAATTAATACAAAAATTATTTAGTAATTATTAACGATCCGAAACAAATAAACTAAAGAGATAAGATGAACTGACCAGTAGTGAACAGACCAGAAGTGAACAGACCAGAAGTGAACAGACCAGTAGTGAACAGACCAGTAGTGAACAGACCAGTAGTGAACAGACCAGTAGTGAACAGACCAGTAGTGAACAGACCAGTAGTGAACAGACCAGTAGTGAACAGACCAGTAGTGAACAGACCAGTAGTGAACAGACCAGTAGTGAACAGACCAGTAGTGAACAGACCAGTAGTGAACAGACCAGTAGTGAACAGACCAGTAGTGAACAGACCAGTAGTGAACAGACCAGTAGTGAACAGACCAGTAGTGAACAGACCAGTAGTGAACAGACCAGTAGTGAACAGACCAGTAGTGAACAGACCAGTAGTGAACAGACCAGTAGTGAACAGACCAGTAGTGAACAGCCCAGTAGTGAACAGACCAGTAGTGAACAGACCAGTAGTGAACAGACCAGTAGTGAACAGACCAGTAGTGAACAGACCAGTAGTGAACAGACCAGTAGTGAACAGACCAGTAGTGAACAGACCAGTAGTGAACAGACCAGTAGTGAACAGCCCAGTAGTGAACAGACCAGTAGTGAACAGAACAGTAGTGAACAGACCAGTAGTGAACAGACCAGTAGTGAACAGACCAGTAGTGAACAGACCAGTAGTGAACAGACCAGTAGTGAACAGCCCAGTAGTGAACAGACCAGTAGTGAACAGACCAGTAGTGAACAGACCAGTAGTGAACAGACCAGTAGTGAACAGACCAGTAGTGAACAGACCAGTAGTAAACAGACCAGTAGTGAACAGACCAGTAGTGAACATCCCAGTAGTGAACAGCCCAGTAGTGAACAGCCCAGTAGTGAACAGACCAGTAGTGAACAGACCAGTAGTGAACAGACCAGTAGTGAACAGACCAGTAGTGAACAGACCAGTAGTGAACAGACCAGTAGTGAACAGACCAGTAGTGAACAGACCAGTAGTGAACAGACCAGTAGTGAACAGACCAGTAGTGAACAGCCCAGTAGTGAACAGCCCAGTAGTGAACAGCCCAGTAGTGAACAGCCCAGTAGTGAACAGACCAGTAGTGAACAGACCAGTAGTGAACAGACCAGTAGTGAACAGACCAGTACTGAACAGACCAGTAGTGAACAGACCAGTAGTGAACAGACCAGTAGTGAACAGACCAGTAGTGAACAGACCAGTAGTGAACAGACCAGTAGTGAACAGACCAGTAGTGAACAGACCAGTAGTGAACAGACCAGTAGTGAACAGACCAGTAGTGAACAGACCAGTAGTGAACAGACCAGTAGTGAACAGAACCAAATTCCCTCAGATCCAAGAAACTCTCTAAAAACTTCACACGTCGTCACAAAAACTTACACTTCTTCTTAATTAAGACGTCACAAAGTCGTATTTTCTGTTTGAAAATGAGCATGTTTCAAATTAAATGTTGCCATTTAAGGATGCATTTAGTGTAATGCTGCATTATGATATCGTAACACGCGTTTTACATAAACGACATTAAATAAAGTGTCAGTAATCAAATATTTAAGGGGAAATGTATTTAAAGTTGCGCGTTTTGACGTGACGTCACATTTCTTAAACACCCCCCTCGTCACACATCGTCACACCGTGTGACTCCCTCCCCCCTCAGGTGCGTGACGTCAATTATGGGCGGCCCCTAAAAAGGGCGGCAAATTGGAGACCGCCCCGGGCGGCAAAAGTTCTAGCTACGCCACTGGAGTTGTCATAATCTGTTAAAGTCAAAACTATCAACTAGTGTTACAAAAATCAAGCGTCACTAGTGTTGTGCCCCTGCCAAACTAGTATTTCTAGAGGAGAGGGGATAACTATGTATAATCTGATGCTAAGTCTCGGATAGTTACGTGCCCTCAAGTAACCAAGTTTCTATTTATAACTTTTTGTTCTCCAACCTACGTAATGTTTGAAAAGGCCATGAGTTAGATTGGAACACGTGTGGGAAAGCCTTACAGAACTAGGTCAAGGTCAACATAGTCAGGTAGGTAATTTTTATCATGGTTCTGATGTAATTGTTTTAAAGTGATGAGTGTAATAGTCAACATGATGAGCCAGAAAATTGCCAGTAGTGTGCGGGATTTCATTTATAACAGAGTAAGATATTATAATGTCAACATTATATGTGGTGTTATTGTCAACAAGGCATCAGATGTAATTGTCTACATGAGATACTATGTAATTGTGAGCGCTTTAATAGTACACACGATGTATGATTTAATAATGAAGATTATGACATAAGCAAAATAAAAGAATTTATAGACATTAAAATAATTATACGTAACATGACATTAGCACTGAGCACAGTGGTGTGCATGATACTGCGCTGCACTTCAATTAATATTTCGCTAAATAACTCTAGCAGCTGGGAAATTCCAAGTTTACAGTCAGAACATTTAGGCTCCCCAAAGCCCCCTCCTCCCGAACAAAGCAACAATATCAGCCCCCCCCCCGCACCTCCCAATCTTTAAAACGCCACCTCAATACGATACCCAACCCAACTGTGACCAAAGCCTGGCCTTGTATTAGGGACCAATTAGGTTTCATTTTTCATCTGTTTACAGCTCTGGGTTTCTCCAAGTGACCGCAAGCTTTTCGTCGGAGACATTTGGTTTCGAGATTTTCAAATGCCAATGATGGTGCTGATGGAAGAGGTCGACGTGTATTGGAGTCCAAGCTTATTACTCAGACAATCAAGGCTTTATATTACCCCCTATTTAAAGAGAACCAGAGGGTGGGGATTCTCAAATATTTAAGATACCCTGCACATATCTAAGGCATGTAGTATTCCCCTAGGGTCTGTGTATTTAAAACCCGACCTGAAAATTAGTTTCAGATCCACATGCTTTCCTCTTCGTCAAAGATATCTTGTAACGCTTTACTCAGTTTGGTGGCGACACATGGGTACATCAAAACCACTCCACAGGTTGAGGACCACTGCCTTGACGATGGAAATAGCAGACGGTTCTTTAATTATGTGGGAGGCGGTTTCATATAAAACGGGTGGGAACTCTTGTGACCTAATGCAGTTAGTGGCCTTGCCTTCCCGAAGCCCTCCAGAGAAGTCTTCCCATCCTGCATCTGTTCACTCCCACGACGTGCACAAAGAAGGTATTTTTTCTCTCCAAATATTAAAACAATTTTGATTCATGATATTCTTTTTCTTAAATAAATTTCAGCAGGTGAATACGATGTTTTCTAAAATTATTGTATATTTTAATAAGTTAAACACGAAAACAAGTAAATAAATACATTTTTTCGTACTTCTACTGCTCAATTGATCAATTATTTTAAAATTGGCTCTTTACAGTACATTAAGTAAAACATGTAAACATATGTAAAACATATGTAAAAGATATGTAAAACATATGTAAAACATTGTTATCAACAACTTTGCTTAAAATATGGTCATCCTGCCTAGCCAAAGTCACCACGCGAGGACAGTTGTCAAAAATCAACGTACTGCACATTTATTTTACTCTGTCTTCTCATCTGCGGAGAGCCTCAGTCGATCATCTTCAACGTCTGCGCTCCTCCTTATGACGTATGCCGCCTACAAGAGTCCTCCAGGCATCTCTTTCTTATGCCAATCTGTCCAGCATACCCAAGGTGTGACCAGGTTTTTTTATATTTGCTTCCACATCTCGGGTCATAATATATCATGTTAGAACTTTTTCCCCCGTTTTCCTTGAAGATTCAAGCTATTTGTGTTCAGTGTTAGAAGAACATTTGTTTGAATAGTCTTGTCGATCCATCGTCTCTGCAGGAGCTCTTGTTTATATTTCTTGTGTACTGCCACTCGTCCAGGTTGCTATTTCTGTACATCCTGTGAATTTTGAGAATTTTTTCCATAGTCAGTAATTAATACGGGTCTGAATTCTCTTCATGTTTACTGCTGTTGTTCTCCATATCTCGGTTCCATAAAGCAGCACGTCCTTCAAAAATAGCATTGAAGGTCGACAGGGCCACACACCGAAAGTGCCATTCGAATGAAATCGAAGGCAGCTCTCCAAGCTGAACCTCAGCAAAAAGCTCGAGTGAGATTTAATTAGGAAGTTGCTCTATGATAGAGTAACTCTAATGTACATGACGCTCCAGCCGTGAACGGTCCATTGACAGCTTAACCAGAGGCGTCACTAGGGGGGTGGTGTGGGGGTGCAGAATGCACCAGGTGACACCATCACAACTGGTTACACCAGAACGTAAAATTCTGTATGTTCCCATTTTTGGGACAGGCAGATTTGGGCGGCTGGATAGCGAAGTCAATAGTGCGCTCGCCTCACAAGCTGAGGTGCGTGGGATCGAGCCAACATTAAAGCCACCAAAAAATGTTGATGAATAACTATCGCTGGAAAGTCCTCCGCTGACCTGGAAAGGAGATGGGTGCCTCCAAGGTCTACCAAGCCACGAGAAAGTTCTAATGGACAACATTAGAACCTCCTGCGACCACGAGGTTATGGGACGCACCAAAAAAAAAGATTCGGAGGAGGCCTATTTGTTAATTAGTGAGGAGATGACACCATGAGTTACCGCACTGGGTGACACCAACCAAAGTGACGCCTCTGAGCTTAAGTTTTCAGAAAAGTTCAAAATATTTACACCTCTTTTAAAACACACCTTAACTGGTCTTTTTTTACCACGTTTTTATTAACTCTCTTTCGTTGGGCATTGTTTGTTTGTCCAAGATTTTTTCAAATCTCCCAACGTAAAATTGAACCACGTTTGATGGTCCTAGAGATCTAAAAGTTTTACCACAGATAGATCTTGGATGACAATGCATTGTATCAAAATTTCAGATCGATCAAATGTACCGTTATTAAATTATTGAACGTTTAAGTTTATCTATAGTCTATATACAAGCATCTGTACCGTCGGCTTTTGTTGACATCCGTGAGTTCGCCCCGTGAACACATCACAATGTTTTTAAAACGTTGGGCGGGCGCTTGTGAGATGTTTGGTAAAATAAATAGAGGTAAAAAAAATTTTTTAAAACCAGGTTGTTATAAGTGGACTAAAAAGAATAAAATAAATAGAAGTAAAAAAAAGATTTTTTTTAAAACCACGTTTTTAGAAGCTGACTAAAAAGAAGAAAATAATTTAAAACTTATTAGTTCAAGTACTTCGATTTAATATGACTAAAAACGTTGGGTGGGTGTTTGGTATAAAAATTAAAGATTTCTAATTTAGAAGGCAAAAGAGTGATCTATAAGTGAGAGAATGAGTGACCCGCATTAGTTAAACCTCATAAGCGCCCACCCCACGTTTTTAGTCATATTAAATCGAAGTACTTGAACTAATAAGTTTTAAATTATTTTCTTCTTTTTAGTCCGCTTCTAAAAAACGTGGTTTTTAAAAATCTTTTTTTTTACTTCTATTTATTGAATATCAGACTTTGAGAAAATGTACGTTGATTAACCTCAAAATCTTCTCTCTCTTTCTATCACATCTTGATTTCAAATTTAAAAAAACCGTTACCAAAAACCAAAAAAGATTTCTTCATTTTTGACGGGTTATCTCTAGTAGTAATAATAATTGGAGAACTTAAATAGCTCAATAGTAGTCAGGCAAGCAGCTAGGTTCACAGCGTTTCACATAGAAAAAAGTAAAAAACATATTTATAAATGCATGCAATTTAACAATATTCACACCCTAATAACAAAAAAAAAGTATGCATTGACATGATGGTGCACACAAGGTACGTTTATCAGTCATAGAAATGTTTAAAGTTAACTAGGAGAGTAAAGTTTGTAGAGATGGAAACCCATGATCGTTTCAACAACACGTGCTATATTTTAAGCCTTTAAAATAATTTGATCATCATTTCCCTTTAAAGATTGCAGCAATGCGTTTATCGTGCGGGACTTCATGACTATTCATTGCAGACTATGCATATATTTTATAACGAATTAAACTGATCATGTGTTTTTGTATCGTCTGCCAAGATTCTCCAGGATGTTGTCACGGAGTTACTTCCTCTTGCTCCTGCTCATCGCCACCCAAATCCTCACTGTGTTCGGAGTCTGTCGAAAGAGACAAATTTTCGGAAGTCTGTCTATACCAGGGTAAATCTTTATAGTTCTAAATATAGAAGTATTATTTGGATGCTCTGAAACGTGCATTCAAAAATATGGGGGTTATTTATTTATGAGTAACTAGAAATGTACCCGCGCTTCAGCAGCGGGAGTGTACTGCCCTATAAGGTTGAATACGTAGTTGATAAAAAGCCATTAACTATATGTTAATTATATATGTGTATGCGACGATTTAAGTTTGGCCTTCTGGTTATAATATAACTAAATGTTGTGCTTACTCTTTGGAAGGCATCTTTCAGTTGCTCAGAAATATACTTATGAAAAATGTAATTCTCTAATTCTGAGACAATTTTACCTAATAATAAATGGAGCTTTGAAACGTAACAAACGATTTGAAAAAGGGCATTAGTTTAATTTAAAATCCTGCAAACAAACATTTCTCATTGCTATAGATTCAACGTATCAAGAGATTACATTTGGAATGAATCTCCTGTTTTTAATACGCTGATAGAACTGAAGGGAAGAAGGTAAAATGAATCAATAAAAAACCAAATTAAAATACATCCAACCTATTAAAAAAATTTTTTCACTTTAGCCCCTTTCATCAAAATGGTCCCATTTAGCGATGGATTCCAAAATCTTATATGTTGCTGTTTCACCAAGGCATTCAATTCTTTGTTAATTTCCGTTTTCAGATAAGACATTATATTTTGTAAATTATATCATTAAGCCCACATTTTCTCTATCCAGGCTCCCTTTTTTTCCATGTTTTTTTTTCTTCTGGCAATTAGATAGTTTTTTTGCCAAGTATATTTAATATTAATCCATTCGCTTGAAAACGTATGTAAAACGAAGATATACATTTTAAAAAAATATTTTGGTATCCTGGAAAGAAAGGAGTGGACATATATTCAATTCCCATTGAGGTAAAAATTCAAATTAGTTATCAGGTTTATGTTAACTTTAGTTTAGTATAGATATATCCATTGATCCAGTAGTCAAATATTATGCTGTAATAATTTAGTTGACATAAGAAAAGGCAATTTTTACTCAACATTACTTTTAGTTCAGAGTTCAGTAGTGCTTAATTTTTTTTTAATATGAGTCTGAAAATTTACAGACTTTTTTTTATTCAAGTATTTTATTTAGAATAGAAAAGGGGCACTAAATGAAGTTAATCAAGAGAAATTAAAAAAAATGTTAAGAAAGTCTCTCATTCTTTATAAACTTTAAACACACTTTTTTAGAGTGGATATATTTTTATAATGTTAAATATATATATCAGAAATTTTAAAATTATTATAAGAAAAAAAAATTAAACTTCTAATGTTCATTACTAATGAGTTGATTTCACTTAGAGAATGGTTTTTCTCATGATACTCACAATTTTAAGGGTACTAAATAAAGTTAACTGCCAGTTTTTAAAAATGTTACGACAACTGTCGTCACGTAAAAAAATTATTTTATTTATGACCCCACATCGTTAAACTATTCAAAGTAATGAAATATTTGTAACAGCAGCTATAAGTTAATGAATTACGCCCCCACCTTCTCTCTAAAAGACAATAGCTGCTTATACTAAAGAGCTAATAAAGTAAATTATAAATGTTGTAAATGTAATAAAGTTTCCAAAATAATTTAAAGAAACTATTTCAGTCTTATTTAAAAATCTTGCAATAAAATTTGCGCACCGTTTTTAGTCAATGAAAGTTAATTTAAAGGCGGGCGCTTAAAATGAAGTCTTGTAATAAAGTACTGCTCCAAAAACAAATTGTATACTTTTTGATAGTCTTTATTAATTCGTGTTTTAATATGGAAATGATATATAATTCTTTTATATATTTGTCTCTATTCTATGTTATACGATTTAAATTTACGGCTTTTATGTAATAGGTATAATTTTAAAAAAGAATTAGAAACAACATAATAAAACTCTTAATTTAAAAATAAATACCTTGCATCGTGTGATAAATGTAATGAAATAGTTTTAACCCATCTATAATATAAAGAAAGTATTTGTATAAAAGGCCTCTCTAAACCAGGGTAAAGTGCCCCAGGATTGGAAATTAGCTAAGTAACTCCACTCTTTAAGAAAGGTGATAAATCAGACCCTGGTAATTACATACCTGTTTCACTTGCTAGTATCACCTTTAAATTGATAGAACACATAATATGTAGTAAAATAATTAGCCACCTATACAAATATAATGCCCTATGCCCACATCAACACGGCTTTAGAAAAAACAGATCATGTGAAACACAATTAATAGGTTTAATAGATGAATTATCAAAAGGCTTAGACAATAATGATCAAATAGACACAATATTACTTGACTTTTCAAAAGCATTTGACCAAGTTCCCCACATTAGCTTACTTAAAAAACTTAACTACTTTGGAATCTCAGGTCCCTTACATCACTGGATCCAAGACTTCCTTTTGGGCAGGGAGCAAACTGTAATAATTAATGGATCTAAATCTGCACAAATAAAGGTTAATTCAGGAGTTCCACAAGGAACTGTGCTAGGTCCCTTACACTTTTTGATTTATATAAATGATTTACCCAACAACATCTCAACAGGTACAAAAGTTAGGTTATTTGCTTATGATTGTTTAATCTATAGAACAATTAAATCAGAACAAGATAGCAAAATTTTACAAAAAGATTTAGATGAATTGATAAAATGGGAAACTAACTGGAGTATGTCTTTCCAACCAGAAAAGTATCAACTGTTAAGAGTAACAAAGAAAAAGAAACAAATAAATTCAAAATATTACATTCATGGAAAAGAACTGACCCAAACTAAAGATGCAAAATATTTAGGAGTCTTAATAAATGAGAAACTATCATGGAATCCACAGGTCAATGAAGTTATTAAAAAATCAAACAAAACCTTAGGCGTTATAAAAAGGAACTTTAACAAATGTAATAGAGATATAAAACTAAAATGCTATTTCACTTTGGTGAGACCTGTACTAGAATATGCATCTTTTGTATGGGTCCCATCCACCAAAGAAAGCATTGATAAACTAGAACAAATTCAAAAAAGAGCTGCCAGATTCATTACTGGAGAATATTCAAAACTGACAAGAATAACACCATTAGTTAAATCATTAAATCTTGAAACACTAAAGGATAGAAGAACCAAGAGCAAAGTAGTAATCATACATAAAGCAATTAATTCTAATTTAGAAATACAACACAAAGATAACTTAATACAACCCTCAGATAGACATAAGGATAAAAACACCTTTCTTATTCCATATGCAAGAACAAACACATACAAATTTTCATTCTTCACGTCCGGAATTCGGGCGTGGAATGGGTTGCCTGAAGAATCCAGGAAAACCAACACTTTATCAACGTTTAAATCTCTAATAAAAATGCAGGACTAGACACAAACCATAGATAAGCGTAGGACGCAATAATCTTCTGTATAGAAGGAGCGTCTGTAAACAGATAAGATAAGATAAGATAAAAGGCCACTGTTTTGTACCGCAAGGCCAAACTAAATATGAATGTTATTATAATAAAACTAGGTTGTGCTGCGGTGCCGTGGCGCCTGAGGCGCCTCCTTTTTTTCAAATGCCCAACTAACTTATCCTTGGTTAATAAATACTTAATAATGAACATACTGAAATGTACACAAAGTATTTTATAATAGGGATTGTAGGGCGCCTACGGCGCTCAATGCAGCTGTGGGGCGACTACGGCGCCTACCCTTTTTTGTCAAAAGCCCAACTTATCATTGTTTGATAAATACGAAATATTAAACTTGCTGAAATGTACACAAAGTATTTTATAATTATAAATCATCAAATTATATTTTTACATCGTTCCCTTTTCAAAAATTAAAATATAAGCTAAAATTATGTCATATAATATATATTTTTTTCACAGCGCGTCTTTAATTTATAATTATTTTGCACACCTTTTTGCGCGACTTTCGATGCACGCCTTGTATTAAAATATAAGCTCAAAAAATTACGTCATAGCGTTCCACATCCTTCCAGCCAGCCAGCCAGCCAGCCAGTGACTTGGACTATTATATTGTATATATATTACACAGCTCAATTTAAGATGCGTACACCAAATGTGCGCACCGTAATTTGACAATAAAAGATTTTTGAAAGCGCACAGCTCAAAATAAAGTATTGGAAAAAATACCGCACCAAAATGACCTCGTTTTGAATGTCCGCATGAAGCTGTTCAATATCGAAATGAGAATTTATTTTGTCTTTATTTGGCTCTACATTTTCTGATTATGGGCCCCCTTACCCTAGGGGTGGTCACCTGGGGTTGAAATATAGCCTATGACCTGTCCCGGGTCAAATGAGAGTCCCATGCAAAATTTCAGCACCCTAGGTCCAACGGTGTGAAATTCCATCGGTAACAAACAAACAAACTTTCATTTTTATATATTAGATAAATTATAAAGTAATTATATAGTTTTTAATTATATCTAACATTATTTCCATCAACGAACTATTTTTCACCTGAGGTATCTGTATCAAATAAATAAGAATAGCTAGTTCGATAAATTGTTTACATATTTTTTTTAAAAATTTAATCTAGAGAAATACATCATCCTTTTGTTTAGGAAGAACCCATATATTTTAAATTGTTTCATCGTTATCAATGGGAGGCTATATCCGGAACAATTATCAAAAATTAAAGAATAAGCACCTTCTGAGGTCAAGTAAAATTAGAGAATACGCACCTTCTGAGGTCAAGTAAAATTTGCGGCTTTTCCAGAATCAGTTGTTCATATTTTTGAGACTAAAATCAGTATTTATTTCTCCAAAACTTTCTTTGACAGTTCTATAAAGCAATAAAATAACTTTACCAGAAATAATTGATCTCGAAAATTGTCTCAGTCTACTTTATTTATTTATTTTTAATCGTTTAATTTAATGCTTCAGCAGGTCGGCGTCTTCCTTTATTTCCATTAGTTTAGATTTTTTGTATAATCAATTTTTGACAGCCATCAGTTTAGATTTTTATATAATCAATTTTTGACAGCCATTAGTTTAGATTTTTTTATAATCAATTTTTGACAGCCATTAGTTTAGATGTACTTTTTAAATCAATTTTTGAGAGCCGCTACTGTAATTGTCCGTCGTCACAATTTAAACACAAACAACAACTGAACCGTAGTAATAACAGAATTGCATTCTTACAATTAAATTAAACGCAATAACAACTTACCACTATTGCTTCTAACTGCTTTCTTATTTAAATTTGAGCACTAAAGTGTCACTCTTCTGTACAGAAGGAATGTCTGTTATAGATAAGATATTCTGCAAATGTGTTTTGGTCATTGAACAATGATATTCTCACTACCTATTAATCTAATCGAATAGTAAGGGTATATAATGCCTTTTCTTTTAGAAAGATAGTTAACGTCAAATGTCAATAAAATGACTTCTCTCACTCACTTCTCTCATTGAACAGACATCAACCGATACCATGGAGATATAACATCTGTGTGGACAACACAACTATTTCACCTGAGCCGAGCTTGACCAGTTCAGAGTAAGTACACATACCTGTAGATGACAGGTTCAAAGTATGTACACATTCCTGTAGATGACATGTTCAAAGTATGTACACATGCCTGTAGATGACAGGTTCAAAGTATGCACACATACCTGCAGATGACTGGTTCAAAGTGTGTGCACGTACCTGTAGATGACAGGTTCAAAGTATGCACACGTACCTGTAGATGACAGGTTCAAAGTATGTACACATGCCTGTAGATGACAGGTTCAAAGTATGTACACAAACCTATAGATGACAGGTTCAAAGTGTGTGCACGTACCTGTAGATGACAGGTTCAAAGTGTGAGCATGTACCTGTAGATGACAGGTTCAAAGTATGCACACGTACCTGTAGATGACAGGCTCAAAGTATGAACACATACCTGTATATGTCCAGTTTAGAGTAGGTACACATCCGTGTAGATGCCCGGTTCCGGGTAGGTTACTTACCAGTATATGGCCAGTTTCGAATAGGTATACGTACCTTAAGATGGCCGTAGCTGAGTAGGTATTAGGTCCTATATACTGTAAATGACCAGTTAAATAGATACAGAAATCTGAACTTGTCATTTTTAAAAATGAAGTAAAGAGGCAAGTAAGTGAGTTGAATTTTTTTTTACTTATACATTTTAATTGCCGCAAAAACTGTGAAGATATACATGATTAATTATTTAGTTCTACGACAGTCAACGTTGTTTTTATATGAATTATATGAATCCGTTCAAAGATAGTAATAAAAAACCGTATTCTTTTTCCTCTGCTATTTTCGGTAACAATTGCATTTGAGTTATTTCTATGAAAAAAAGAGAAGAAAAAGACATTGAAATTTTCTTAGTAGACAAGATGTTTTTAGATTGTTGTGTCAATCCTCAGGATTGTTTGTCAGATTGTTGTGTCTCAATCCTCAGGATTGTTTGTCAGATTGTTGTGTCTCAATCCTCAGGATTGTTTGTCAGATTGTTGTGTTTCAATCCTGAGGATTGTTTGTCAGATTGTTGTGTCTCAATCCTCAGGATTGTTTGTTAGATTGTTGTGTCTCAATCCTCAGGATTGTTTGTCAGATTGTTGTGTCTCAATCCTCATGATTGTTTGTTAGATTGTTGTGTTTCAATCCTCAGGATTGTTTGTCAGATTGTTGTGTCTCAATCCTCAGGATTGTTTGTCAGATTGTTGTGTTTCAATCCTGAGGATTGTTTGTCAGATTGTTGTGTCTCAATCCTCAGGATTGTTTGTTAGATTGTTGTGTCTCAATCCTCAGGATTGTTTGTCAGATTGTTGTGTCTCAATCCTCATGATTGTTTGTTAGATTGTTGTGTTTCAATCCTCAGGATTGTTTGTCAGATTGTTGTGTTTCAATCCTCAGGATTGTTTGTCAGATTGTTGTGTTTCAATCCTCAGGATTGTTTCTCAGATTGTTGTGTTTCAATCCCCAGGATTGTTTGTCAGATTGTTGTGTTTCAATCCTCAGGATTTTTTGTCAGATTGTTGTGTCTCAATCCTCAGGATTGTTTGTTGGATTGTTGTGTTTCAATCCTCAGGATTGCGGTCTTCGTTCGAGAGTGTTGTGGCTGCAGAGTTAGTAGAGTAACGGGAAGGGAGGTAAGTTATTTGAGTTTTCCCCAGTTCTCTTATCTTATCGTTTGTTATCTTATCTTATCTGTTACATACTCTCCTTCTATACAGAAGATTATTGCGACCTTCACTTATCCATGGGTATGTCTTGTCTTGCATTTTATTCGAGTTTTGAATGTTGGTTTTTCTGGTTTGAACAGGCTACCCATTCCACTTAAGAATTACAGAAATAGTATATGTTTATTCTTGCATACATAGTAAGAGAATCGTTATTTATTCCTTTATCTATATGAGGGTTGTATTAGAGAATTAATAGCCTTATGCATAATTACTAATAAGAATTTTGTTTAGGGCCAATTGACATTGAGGAAATGTATAAGAAAACTATTGTAAAATTAATGTAATTAGAACATATAATTTTACCGGAAAAATTATATTATGTATGAGACGCATCCACCAAACATAACAGATAAACTAGAACAAATTAAAAAGAAAAAGAGTACCAGGTATCATTAGTGGAGAATATTCAAAATTGACCAATATAACACATTTAGTTACATCATTAAACATTGAAAAACTAGAGGATAGGAGAACAAAAGAGCAAAGTGGTAATGATATATAAGGCAATTAATTCTAACTTGAAAATACAACACGAATATACTTTTATACAACCCTCAGATAGACATTGAGATATTAAAAAACACTTTTCGTATTCCATTTGCCAGAATGAACACATACAACATTTCATTCTTCCCGTCAAGAATTCGGGGATAAAATGGACACCTTAATCAAACGTGTTATACCAACACACTATCAATATTTAAAACTTTAATAAGGAAACCGTGACTAGGCGAAAATCATGCATAAGCGTCGGACACAATAATCCTCATATTATATAAAAAGCATCTGTAATCAATAAGGTAAAATAAGATAAAAAGAAAAATAGTCACGTGGTTTCAACTTGTATACTCGAATATTCAACAACATTTGTTCAATTGTGAAAGGTTTAGAAAACAATGTATTTGTTTTTTCGGGATAAATGGGACTGAAGCGTTTTATTTATAAATGATCTTTTTCACAAATCGTTTACCTTTGATCATCATATTACCAGCTTCGAGTCCAGCCGTTAGCCCCCAGCTCAGAGAGCCGCACAGTCTACGTGCCAGAGATCAGAGCATGTGAGTGCATCCCGTGTGATAGCACCTACTTCAGCTGGGTCGACTACTTCAAGTCTCTGGAACACAAGAAGAGGAAATAAACAAAACAAAAAAATCAATACAAATAAATTGTTTGTTTTTAAAAATGTTTTTTCTCTTTTATTAGATTCATTTGTTAGACCTGTTTTTTCGGGCCTATTCTAATTGAGAATACTTAATTAATCCATACCTGAATTAATTTGTAAACTTTACATTTGTTGTTGTTTACTTTGAAACTGTCGTGTACTCTCACTATCAATGTCGTATATGAATTTGTCATTTTCATCAGTATTTTCACATTAGGTTTCCTAAACCATGGTAATAAAATTTGTTTTTTAATTCAACATATAAAATGTAAGGTTTATGGAATTACACAGTAATCAGATGTGTCCAAATAGAAACTCCACTAGTTGTGTCCACTAGTCTTTCTTCAAAACATAAACAAAATTGGTATTGGACTAAACTTTCACTCAACTTGAATAGACCTAACAGAACTCTAAAACCAAGGGAATGAACTGCTCAGTGACGCAGTTAATGTTCTTCAGCCCTTGATCCTCTCACGCCAGTCTTTATTTTTGCTACAATTATTTACGATAATGGAATTTACAAGAGGAGAAAAAAAGATTCGGAAATTATTGAATGCAATTATGGAATATCAAGGGATTTAACTCTCTACAGACCAGACGATGAAAAAGTCTCCCACTCTCCGGGCAGGGAGGTATTGATTGTACTGTAACTGTAAACTGTAAAACAAAACAAAACAACATCAAACTCATAATATTTGAACCAGCGCTTGTTTCTTAGCACATCACAGTTCAGTGACAGAATATGCCACCCTGTTGTTGTGACAGAATATGCCACCCTGTTTTTGTGACAGAATATGCCACCCTGTTGTTGTGACAGAATATGCCACCCTGTTGTTGTGACAGAATTTGCCACCCTGTTGTTGTGACAGAATATGCCATCCTGTTGTTGTGACAGAATATGCCACCCTGTTTTTGTGACAGAATATGCCACCCTGTTGTTGTGACAGAATATGCCACCCTGTTGTTGTGACAGAATATGCCACCCTGTTGTTGTAAGAAAAGGCAACTCTACAGTTGAGAACAATATTAATCGGAACTAACTTCTTTGAACGCGGTGGTTCTTTTCGTCAGAGTTATACAGTACAGACACTAATAGAGACAATTATTGTGGTCTACGTTATTTATAACATATATTGTTAATTAGAACTCACAGAGCATGCTGACCTGTCGGGCAGTGGCGTAGCGAGGGGGGGCAGGGGGGGACATATGTCTCCGGGCGCCACGTTAAGGGGCGCCAAAATTAGTATTAAAACTAATTATGTGATTTTATTTTGATGTCAACTAATGTATCCTAAATACGTTTTGGGGTGTATGGGGTGTCCATGGGAGGGGTAGCACCTCTGGATAGGGAGCAGTTGTACTACTCCTGGGGTAGTTCACCACCTTTGGTCCCCACCTGACACTCAACTCTCACCTGTGGCTCCAAGTAGCTGTAGCATGCACAGCGGCCACACCCCGGTAAACGGTCTCGACTGACCGGCTAAACCAGGTGAGGGTAAACCGATGGGATAAAAACCTCGGTGAAGTGGGATTTGTCTACCCAGCATGTGAAGACTGGTTTTCGGCTGCCTGCGCGCTGGTTCTTCTATGGGCCAACGGGTAAGAGGCGATACACAGCAAAGCATTGTGGAGTGCTAAGAGCATGATGAGACACATAGGACGTCCTGGTCATCCACTGCACCCAACCCCATTCCCAGCTGTCTCGACAACTTCTTGCTGCTGGACCAGATGGTTTTGGGCGAAAGAGTGAGGTCGACGTGTTGCGCGAATCTTCCTCACTTTAAACAAAGTCACAGCGCACGTCACTCTCATCATCATCATTGCTTCATTCCAAAGCCCTGTAGCGACAGGCAAGTGGCGAAGCGGCATGTGAGGGTACACTGGCAGCCGTAGTCGCAAAACTGCATGCAGGCGGCTCAGGCCATAGGGTCGTTCACCACTGACACTGAGCAGCAGTGGTGTCCGACAGCCCCCTGAGCGACTGAGCAGCCCTCTTTAGGAATTCACTGCTCACCTGCATGGAATGAGGAAAGGGCTAGAAAAGGTGCCCTAAATATTGCCTGCTCAAATCTTCCCTGGCCAGACTACCGCAGCTGGCGGTGACCCTATTTCTGCGGTCGCAAACTAAAGAAGAAGCCGAGGACTATTCCTCTCACCCTGGGCACATGGAATGTGCGCACACTAATGGACGGAGATGAAACTAACAGACCTCAACGGAGGACTGCCCTCGTGGGCCACGAACTTTCAAGATATGATGTCGACATTGCCGCTCTCAGCGAGACCCGTTTACCAGGATAGGGCGAACTAAGTGAAAAAGGCTCCGGCTACACCTTCTTCTGGAGTGGCAGAGGGAGCGAGGAACGCCGTGAGGCCGGTGTTGGCTTTGCCATGAAGACCTCATTAGTATGCAAACTCGCTAGTCCTCCAAAGTGCATAAATGACAGACTCATTTCGATGAGACTGCCTCTGTTGGCCAGGAAGAAATATCTTAACATCATCAGCTGCTATGCCCCAACAATGTCAAACCCTGATGAAGTGAAATCCAGGTTTTACGAGGACCTTCACTCTATCATCGCCAACATTCCTTCCACTGATAAGCTTGTCATACTTGGTGACTTTAATGCAAGAGTGGGCTGCGATGACGCTCTTTGGGACGGTGCGATAGGAAAACATGGAGTGGGCCGGTGTAATAGCTATGGTCTCCTGTTGCTTCAGACGTGTGTTGAACATGACTTGTTGATACTAACTCAGTATTCAGTCTTCCCACAAGAAACAGGACCTCATTTTGCACCCTCGCTCCAAGCACTGGCACCTAATAGACTACATCATCACAAGGAAGAAAGATAGACAAGACGTTCGTGTGACCAAATCACTCTGCGGTGCTAAATGCTGGACAGACCATCGTCTCATCATCACTAAACTTAATATATGCATTCAGCCCAAAAGACGGCCCTAAGGAAGGAAAACCCTAAAACGGCTAAACATGACTAAGTTAAACTGTGCAAGCACTAAACAATCTCTGGAGACAGCCCTGGAGGGCAAACTGAGATCCACCACTATACTATAAACAATCTCTGGAGACAGCCCTGGAGGGCAAACTGAGATCCACCACTATAAACAATCTCTGGAGACAGCCCTGGAGGACAAACTGAGATCCACCACTCTAAACAATACGAACATTGAGACTTTTTGGACGAACTTTAGAGATCTAATCTACAGCACAGCCTCCAAAATCCTTGTACCCGCGACGAGAAAGCACCAAGACTGGTTCGATGACAATTGCGATGAAATCAAGCAAATGTTGGCAGAGAAACATCAACTCCACAAAAGACACATCAGCAATCCCAGGTCTTCAACCGTAACGGACTCATATAATAGCATACGCCGCATCATACAACAAAAACTTCGCTGGATGCGAGACTCATGGCTAAACAAGAAAGCTGATGAGATTCAACAATATGCAGGCAGGCATGATATGAAGAATTTTTACAACGCCCTTAAGGAAGTGTACGGACCCACAACGTCTAATTCATCCCCGCTTCTGAGTGCTGACGGGATATATCTAATTACTGAGGGGGAGAAGATTCTTGAGCGCTGGGCTGAACACTTTCATGCTGTCCTAAACAGCAACTCAAGTATTAATGAAGATGCTATCAGTCGCCTCCCTCAAGTACCAATTAATCTGGCAATGGATGACACGCCTACACTTCTTGAGACGCAAAGAGCTGTACATCTATCTTCTGTCATGTGGAAAGGCTCCTGGACCAGACTCAATTCCAGCAGAAATATACAAAGAAGGTGGCATGGTTCTACTGGAAAAGCTGCATGAAATGTTCCTAATGATGTTGCAGCAAGAGGCTATCCCCCAGGATTTTAAAGATGCCTCTATAGTCCACTTGTACAAGAGAAAAGGGAACCGCCAAGCCTGCGATAACCATCGTGGAATTTCACTGCTATCAATTGCAGGAAAAATACTCGCCAGAATTCTCCTAAATCGCCTAAATGCACATTTGGATCAGGGTCTTTTACCAGAAAGCCAATGTGGTTTCCGGAAAGAACGTGGGACCATTGACATGATTTTTGCAGCAAGGCAATTGCAAGAAAAGTGTCAAGAGCATAATATGGACATATTTTCCATTTACATAGACCTTACGAAAGCCTTTGACACAGTCTGCAGAGAGGGACTATGGAGGATTATGGCCGAGTACGGTTGTCCAAACAAGTATATAGCCATTGTAAGGCAATTTCATGATGGCATGCAGGCTCGAGTCCAGGACAACGGAGAGGCCTCTAAACCATTCCCTGTCACAAATGGCGTTAAGCAAGGCTATGTTCTGGCCCCAACATTGTTCAGCCTCATGTTCTCAGCCATGTTTACACAGGCCTTCAGGAATAGAAATGTAGGCATGGACTTTAGGTATCGCACTGATGGTCGTCTGCTCAATCTCAGGAGGCTTAAAGCTAAGACAAAGATAAAATCAGACAGCATCCTGGACCTTCTTTTTGCTGATGATTGTGCCCTTAACGCAGGCTCTGAAGCACAACTGCAACTAAGTGCTGATAGATTTTCCTGTGCGTGCTCTAACTTTGGGCTCACTATCAGCACAAAGAAAGCAGAAGTAGTATACTAGCCGTCCCCGGGCAAATCCTATAATGAGCCTAACATATTCATCAACGGCAACAAAATGAACACAGTGAGCCGCTTTACTTACCTTGGCAGCACACTGTCCCAGAAGGCCAATATTGATGACGAGGTGAACTCGAGAATCTCAAAGGCCAGCGCAGCATTCGGTAGATTGCATGACAGTGTCTGGAACAGAAGGGGAATCAGCATTCAAACAAAACTAAAAGTATACAGAGCTGTAGTGCTCCCCACCTTATTATGTGCATGTGAAATTTGGACTGTATACCAACGCCATGCGAGGTTGCTGAACGACTTCCACGCCAAAAGCCTTAGAAAAATTCTCAATATAAAATGGAAGGAAAAAGTTCCAGACACCGAAATATTAGCCAGGTCAGGACTCCCCAGCATCCACACTAGCCTCTTGAAAAGCCAACTACGCTGGGCGGGGCATCTAGTGCGCATGCCCGTCCATTGCCTCCCCAAGAGGCTCTTCTATGGTGAGCTTACTGAATGGCATAGAGCACGCGGAGGTCCACGTAAGCGCTACAAGGATGCACTTAAAAGTGCTCTGAAGGCCTTCGACATCGGACATGACTCCTGGGAAGCAGCAGCCAGTAACCGAGCCCACTGGCACTCTATGATATGGAATGGCGCAGCTGTCTGTGAAGCAAATAGACAACAGGCTGCCAAGTTAAAACGTCAAGCCAGAAAGGAACGTACCCAAAACCCTCCTGAAGGGACCGCATCCATCTCTTGTCCGACATGCGGACGCCTTTTTCGTGCCAAAATAGGGTTAATAAGCCACCAGATGACACATGTGGCGGCCCAGCAAAAATGATGAGAGTGGTCATCGTCGACCACGATGGACGAACAATAACAACAACAAATACGTTTGCAAGATTTAATTTTGGAGTTCAACAAATATCTTCGTTATAAAACAGTTGGTAAGCACGATTTTAGCGCCCCCATTGAGCATTAAGGGGTGCCATTCTACTCGTAAATAAAAGATACTTCCACAGATCCAAGCTCAAATTCAAATGAAAAAACAACGTTGGCGGGATATTTTGAAAATAATAATTACTAATTACCTGTATTAAGTTTCTAGTTTCACAAAATTCGGCACTGCGTGGCCAGGAAGAACATATGCATAAGGACGAGGATAAAAATGTTGGAAAATTTCTCTCTGTGATCAAACTCGTTGCTGAGTATGATCAACTGATAGAAAAACACCTACAAAATTCCTGATAAAATCCAAGTTCAGTATTTTATTTATCCTAGGAAGTCCTAATGAATAATCCACCTACTTACATCGATTGTAAGGAATCAGCTGTTGAGTAATATCAGGGAAAAAAACAAGTACTACGGTAATTGACTCAACACCCGATATAGGACACTGGGAATAGTTCTCTCAAGTCATCAGATTTGTTGATGTGGATTTTCAAACTAAAAATGTAACCATCATAAGATCATTTTTGGGTTTTGTTCAGATACATTCCAAAGACGCAGCAAACCTTGAAAGAAATGTTGTAGAGAAACTGGAATCTGCTAGCCGACTGTCGGTCACAATGGTATGACAAAACAGACAATGCTGATGTAATGACTGGGCATATATCCGGCCTTCAACAGCGAATATGTGCCAGAAATCACAGAGCATTGTTCGTCAACTGTGATAACCACAGCTTAAACTTACCAAGAGTACACTCAGCTAAACAGGATCTAGTTGTTATCACGTTTTTTTGGAACAGTTGAAAGTATATATTTGTTTTTCTCTCGTTCAGCAACTCGTTGGAGGAATTAAAAAGACTTGTACCAATCACAATGAAGAGGGAGTCTTAAACACGTTGGAGTGCACGATCATAAGCTGTTAAAGCTATTTATGAAGGACTAGATGAACTAGTAGGGCTGATGGAAAAATTCTCAGAAGATGCAACTATGACGCCGGACACCAGAAGTGATGCAGAAACTGTGCTGGCGGGTATATTAAACTTTAACCTCCTAGTTTTGTTACTTTTCTGGAATATCATACTTGGGGAAATTGTCTCCAGAAACGGTTGCAGGATTCTACGATGAATTTCAAGGAAGCAGCATATAATCTTGAACCGCTGGAGCAGGATCTTGTCAATATTCGCGATAATTTGGGCCAAGTTGCGGTAGAAAATAGAAAAACAAGATGCACAATTTGGGGAATCGAGTTTGGCGGAAGGATTAGACGACATCGGAGGATGCCTGGAAAATTAGCAAAAGGTGCAGGACCTTCTGCAGAAGAAGAAATTGCACGTGTTATGAACAGCGTAATTGATAGACTCCGACATGAGATATCAATATGTATAAAAACCTAAACACCAAATTTGGATTTTTACTAGACGTCATAACTGTTTTCGCGTAGACAAAGGTCGATACACCTCGTCAAAAGTGCTTAGAATTTGGAAATTTCTACGATACTAACGTCAATGATCACGAGTTGTGCACAGAAATCGGAGACTGCAAAATACTGCTCAGTACCCGGACTGAAGTCCTATTGGAAACTCCTTTGGATCTTCTTGGTTTTATTGTTTCATATGGAGATGACGTATTTCCGAATCTGCACATTTTACTGCAAATACTTCTAACAATTGTCGTTTCAATTGCAAGCTGTGAGCCATCATTCAGATAAAATGAGGCTTCTTTGGTCTTATTTACGTGCTTCAATTGGACAAGATCGTCTGAGTGATCCTGTACTCCTTAGCATCGAAAGAGAAACACATGAGAATATTAATTTTGACAACGTGATTGACAAGTTTGCGACAGTCAAATCAAGGAGGATCAATTTGTTGTAGACTATGTCTATTCCAGTCATGTATAATTAGTAGATTATATATATATTTTTCAAAAATAAATTGTTTACAATCGCATAGAGAATTATTAGTCTGTATTTCTATTTCATTAAAATACCAGATGCTTCGAAAATGAACAATAAAAACCGTAAAATTTCAAAATTTTCTTGGGGGCTCATTGAGCCCCCAGAATTTGTCAGTCCGAGAAGGGGCGCAGATTTTGTGCCATGTCCCCGGGCGCAGATGACCCTAGCTACGCCACTGCTGTCGGGCCACGGTATACGAGGGGATTGTATGGTGCATTGCCCAGCCGCCTTCATTCGCCCCAACTAATGTCAGGTGTCCATCAGAATTGGGTGGACTCAGAGTCACCCTAAGGCTGTGGCAACAAATCCATGTCTTCGAGGAGGCTCGAACCCGCGACTCTCAGTACGCCAGCCGCGTACGGTATAAACATATTTAATGAGTCAGGTTAAGGACGGTGATAACTTACCTAATGAAATAAATAATTGGACAAACTGATATTTAAGTCGCTCTACTCCTTCAGTCAATGAAATTAACACTATCACTATAATACACATTTTCTTTAATCTTTTAATAGTAGGGTATACCGGATTCAATTTATTTAAATCCGGCCGGAGCCGGATTCGTAAAAATGGCCAGATTTCGGATTTGCTGGAGCAGGAGCTATTATATATATATATATATATATATATATATATATATATATATATATATATATGCATATATATATATTATACATATATCATATATATATATATATTCATATATATATAATGGCTCTACCTACTCTACCTGCTAGCCGCATTTTGCCGTATTTATGAATTGACATTCTGCCGGAGCCGGATTTGTAAAAATGGCCGGAATAATGATTCGCCGGAGCCGAAATTCGGTACACACCTAATTAATAGGCAGTCAATGTCTATCGGACACTTCATGCCTTCCATCTTTCAATGGAGCACATTCCATGTTTTTATTCTTTAAATATAATTTTATTTCATCAATCTATTGTTTGGATCACTTTTTAAAAATCTATTAACACAGTGCTTCCCAACTTTATTGGGTGGTGACCCCTTTTATAAAAGCCATGTGACCCGCGACCCCTATGAAATTTAAATAAGTCATTTTTAATGAAGTTTTTACAAAATATAGCAAATTTGGATTGCAGTGAATATTTTTAGTATGCAGTTGGCGACACACAGAAAACCCGTCGCGACCCACAGGTTGGGAACCGCTGTATTAAAAGAACAACGCTTTAAGTCTGTTGAAGTTTACCCTTGAAATATTAATCACATGAAAAACGACTATTATCGGAGGTCATATAACACGACTATTATCGGAGGTCATATAACACGACTATTATCGGAGGTCATATAACACGACTATCATCAAGGTCATATAACACGACTATCATCGGAGGTCACATAATACGACTATCATCGGAGGTCACATAACACGACTATCATCGGAGGTCATATAACACGACTATCATCAAGGTCATATAACACGACTATCATCGGAGGTCATAAACTATGCAAATACCGCGCAAATAATGTCTACAACTTCAACTTCACCAACAATTTCTACAACTTACTGCCTCCCAAAAGGGCCCCATCTCCCAATAATGTCTCCAACTTGTCTGCAACTTCCGGACCCCCAAAAGGGCCCCCTCCCCAAAAATTTCTACAACTGTTCGTCTCCAAAAAAGGCCCCCTCCCAAAAAAATCTCCAACTGCCAGTCTCCCAAAAGAGCCCCCTCCCCCAAATAAAATCTACAACTGCCAGTCTCCCAAAAGGGCCCCCTCCCCCAATTATGTCTCCAACTGCCAGTCTCCCAAAAGGTCCCCCCCTCTCCCAATAATGTCTCCAACTGCCAGTCTCCCAAAAGGGCCTCCTCCCCCAATAATGTCTCCAACTGCCAGTCTCCCAAAAGGGCCTCCTCCCCCAATAATGTCTCCAACTGCCTGTCTCCCAAAAGGGCCACCTCCCTTAATAATATCTCCAACTGCCAGTCTCCCAAAAGGGCCCACTCCTCCAATAATGTCTCCCACTGCCAGTCTCCCAAAAAGAGCCAGGGCAACAACTATTATTTATCCGGGGCACCACCACACCTACCAAACCTCCAGGCTCCCATGGGTACGCCCCTGGCCGACATCCCGGAAATGAAAGTTGACAGCTCAGACCTGACACAAGTCGTCTCACTCCTTAATGAAATTCCCTGCCCCACCCCCCAACCTCACCCCACAACATTCTTCCACTCATATCGATCGTCATGTTGGAGTGAGTTCATTATCATGTTAGGACATCTAGATTACGATGTTAGGACATCTATATTTTTATGTAAGGCATCTATATTATTATGTAGGGCATCTATGTTACTATGTTAGAACATCTATATTACCATGCTAGGACATCTATATTACTATGTTAGGACATCTATAATACGATGTTAGGATATCTATATTACGATGTTAGGACATCTATATTACGATATTAGGACATCTATATTACTATGTTAGGACATCTATATTACTATGTTAGGACATCTATATTAAGATGTTAGGACATCTATATTACTATGTTAGGACATCTATATTACGATGTTAGGATATCTATATTACGCTTTTAGGACATCTGTATTACGATGTTAGAACATCTATATTACGATGTTAGGACATCTATATTACGAAGTGAGGACATCTATATTACTATGTTAGGACATCTATATTACTATGTTAGGACATATATATTAGTATGTTAGGACATCTATATCACGATGTTAGGATATCTATGTTACGCTGTTAGGACATCTGTATTACGATGTTCGAACATCTATATTACTATGTTAGGACATCTATATTATTATGTAAGGACATCTATATTACAATGTTAGGACATCTATATTACGATGTTAGGACATCTATATTACTATGTAAGGACATCTATATTAGTATGTTAGTACTTCAATATTACTTTGTTAGGATATCTATATTAATATGTTAGGACATCTATATTACTATGTTAGGACATCTATATTAGTAAGTTAGGACATCTATATTACAATGTTAGGACATCTATATTACGAAGTTAGGGCATCTATATTACTATGTTAGACATCTATATTACGATGTTAGGACATCTATATTACTATGTTAGACATCTATATTACGATGTTAAGACATCTATATCACTATGTTAGGACATGTATATTACTATGTTAGGACATCTATATTACGATGTTAGGACAGGTATATTACGATGTTAGGACATCTATATCAATATGTTAGGACATCTATATTACTATGTTAGGACATCTATATTACTATGTTAGAACATCTATATTACTATGTTAGGACATCTATATTACTATGTTAGGAGATCTATATTACGATGTTAGGACATCTATATTACGATTTTAGGACATCTATATTACGATGTTAGGACATCTATATTACTATGTTAGGACATCTATATTACGATGTTAGGACATGTATATTACGATGTTAGGACATCTATCTTAATAAGTTAGGACATCTATATTACTGTGTTAGGACATCTATATTACTATGTTAGGACATCTATATTAGTATGTTAGGACATCTATATTACGTTGTTAGGAAATCTATATTACGATGTTATGACATATATATTACGATGTTAGGACATCTATATTACTATGTTATGACATCTATATTACGATTTTAGGACATCTATGTTACTATGTTAGGACATCTATATTACGATGTTAGAACATCTATATTACGATGTTAGGACATCTATATTACTAAGTTAGAACATCCTTATTACTATGTTAGGACATCTATATTACGATGTTAGGACATCTATATTGCGATGTTAGGACATCTATATTACTATGTTAGGACATCTATATTAATATGTTAGGACATCTATATTACTATGTTAGGACATCTATTTTACGATGTTAGGACAGGTATATTACGATGTTAATACATCTATATTAGTATGTTAGGACATCTATATTACTATGTTAGGACATCTATTTTACGATGTTAGGACAGGTATATTACGATGTTAGTACATCTATATTAGTATGTTAGGACATATATATTACGATTTTAGGACATCTATATTACTGAATAGCCTGAAGGAATTGAAATACCCAGAATACATGTGTAATGTTATTAATAAGTGAGCCAACCAAGGCATTTCACGATGCTAGTTACTCCTTTACTTAAACGGCAAAGAAATTTCGTGAACTAAAATCTGTTTATTTGCGATTCGATTAGATGCCAATTGATGTGAAGTATTATACGGATGCTGGATGCCATTCCAAAAAAAAACATTTAATTTTTGGCATCCTCAGAATGTTAGCTTGATATTTTTGAAATATTAGAACCCTTCTCAATGACGAGTCACAAAAATGATTCTGTAATTTTTACTTTGTTCTAACCAGATATTTCGCCCAGGAAAATTTCAGTTTTTTTTGGGGGGATGGGGTATTGTTAAAAGGCCCAAAGTCAGGGAAAGAAAATATTCAAAGGTCAAGGTTAACCTGACGTGAGACAAACATTGGAGACGCCAGAGAAACGTCGTTTACCAGGCAAGACACATGACGTAATCACACGGGGATCTCAAAACAAAAGACGTGGCACTCCTCTGTCCAGTCACATCGCTGTCGTCAGGACTTAAGATGGGATGAAAATTACGGGAGGAATGTGGGGGTACTTAAGGGATGGGAAAGTGCGTTCGGTATTGGGTAAAAGGACATTTCGGCCGTCAGAGAAGGTGATGGTAGTTTAGTGGTAGTGGGGATTGGAAGAGTCGTTAGTGAGATGTGTGATGGTATGTGGTTGGTGGGGGTTGGTTTAGTGGCTATATATGTGTCCTTAAATGGGAGATAATAATATTATTTGAAAGTTTTTCTTAAAAATAAATTGCTATACTTTGTATAACATTGTCCATGTTTATTTATTATCATATATATATAAATATAACATATTATATATCTAAGTCAAAATTTCATCGGAACATGTGTCACTAAAGGTTCTGCACTCCTCTATGCAGTCCCTTCTGTAAGTTCCTGTTGCAGATGGACACAGGAGGAAGTCCCTTGGCATGCGCTCCTTTCAATTGTCTTCACCGAAATTGTGGAACAATGTACTGAAATTTTTAAAGAACTTTTTTTTTACTTGATAGAGTATTTGAACATGAGAGCCCAACAAGCATGTTCGCCTTACATGGATAGAGTTGTCGCTATAGAAGAAAGCTTTCATACATTCAGTTACACAAATTTCTTTGACAAGTCGTCCAAAGTATTTCTCTGTATTGTAACAAAAGTCATTCCACACATACTCTAACAGTCTAACCCTTAAAATATTTCATAAATGACAGTGATGGCTATTAGTGGTCACTGTGATTTGATAGCAGCACGGAGATAATTAATTGAGACTTCAAACAAGAGAATTGTATTGTATTTCTGTCGTAACTTATACAAGGTAAGAATATCAAGAGTATGTGGTAACTTATTCAAGGTAAGAATATCAAGAGTATTTGGTAACTTATACAAGGTAAGAATATCAAAAGTATTTGGTAACTTATACAAGGTAAGAATATCAAGAGTCTGTGGTAACTTATACAAGGTAAGAATATCAAGAGTCTGTGGTAACTTATACAAGGTAAGAATATCAAGAGTCTGTGGTAACTTATACAAGGTAAGAATATCAAGAGTCTGTGGTAACTTATACAAGGTAAGAATATCAAGAGTCTGTGGTAACTTATACAAGGTAAGAATATCAAGAGTCTGTGGTAACTTATACAAGGTAAGAATATCAAGAGTCTGTGGTAACTTATACAAGGTAAGAATATCAAGAGTATGTGGTAACTTATACAAGGTAAGAATATCAAGAGTCTGTGGTAACTTATACAAGGTAAGAATATCAAGACTCTGGGTGTGATCATTAAAACGTGTTTCGTTTGCTTCAGGATTTCTCTTCAAATACACAATAATTAACCTCAGGCATAGTTTTAGACTTGTCAAGTTTATTGAAGTTAATTCAAACGATATTACTGCTAGCTGTCTCAAAGGTTTTTGGTAATGTACTTTTTGTATCACACAATAATACAGGTTTTAGGTTTATATGTTAAAAAATATTTAGCGAAAAATAAAATAATTTTTTTTTGTAAACAATTATTGTAAAAATAAAATAGAAATTTTTTTTGTAAACAATTATTTTCAAAATAAAATTGTGTAAGTTGAGATGATGATACATCCAAATACAAACGGGGTTGTTGTTTTTTCAACAGCTGAAATTCCATTTCATAGCTTTAAAACTTATTTAGTTTAATTAAGAGTCTTTTTAATTTACCTGAATCTGGTGACTTTCATGGATATTATTGCAAAATCTTCTTCCATTCAGAGGCGTCATTATATTTGGTGTCACCCAATGCAGAAGCTCATGGTGTCACCCCTTTCGACGAACCTCATGGACCTCCTCCGAGTCGTCCGCCAGTGCCACGTAACGGGAACCTAGAGAATGTTTCATTTTGGTATCACCTCTTGTGATGGTGTCATCCAGTGGCACTTTTCACCCCGCACTCACCTAAGGACACATCTGTTTCTATTATTTAATTTTTTTTAGAATTCAGCACAATAAAAATATTCCAGTCATAATCACGCGTTCAAAAACGACGTGTTACCAAACACCGCTCTATGATTCCTGTTTCGAGTCACAAAGATCACAGGGTTAATTTGATTAAATTTTGCAGGCTACCAATTTAAACGCACCGTGAAAGACATATTATAAAGAAATAGGCTAAGGGCATTGGCTATTTGGTGAACATGTAAAATTGAAAACTAAAATAAAACAAAAAAAGAAATATAAACTCGAATGAATATTTAAATGCGATTTCCAAAAAGGAAATTCCGATCTTTTATCAAGGGAAATCATTCTAGATTAAATTAAAAGTCGATTCAAATAAGTAATTCTGAAGCTAAACACACTATGACGTCATATCCCCTCACGCTACATCACACCAAGAATGTGTCAATATAATGCGCACCGCGCAGCAATCTAACATAAGCATTCACAAAGCGGGAAAACCCCATTAACTATCATTCTAGATTGCATTAAAAGTAATTTCAAATCAATAATTTTGAAAGTAAAGAAAACAATGGATTTCAAAAATTGCTTCTAAAATTACGGGTGTCGAGCGAAAAGAGATTTTTGAAAAATTCCTTCTCCAACATTGTACAAAATATTATTAGCTAGTGTTTGACGTCTGTTTATGTTATGGTTGGAGAGTAATTGACAAAATACCGATATTTTTTCGGGTTTTTTCTATTTCCCAGGAAATCCAATAAACCTTTTCGGTATTTTTTTGGCCGTTGCACATTCTTGGGACCTCCTTAGCATATTTGCAAAAGACCCATCTGGTATGGTTCAGGAGGCGTTGCATGTGCAAACGTCACAGACATTTCGAATCTATAAATGCAATTTTCCAAGGGAAATTGCGTTAATAAGGAAAAACGTGTCATTTCTAAGACAAGACATTTGACCCGCCAAAAACTAATATCACAATAATGATGCGCGTGTCACATGACCGGAAGTAGTTTTCTCCAGGAAACGGTTAAGGCCGCGTGAACCCTGTAACCGAAAGGCTTCTCATTTACTGCTACTGTAAAAAAAATTAAACTGGAGAAGTTGTCGGAATAAAATAAAAGAGGAAAATAATTCCTTTATAAAAATGAACTGAACTAAATCAACTTTCTTCACGTCAACTTGAGATTCATAACATTATTTTTGTTCGTTCGATTCCAAACGCCAGCTACGCTTTAAAAAATATATCATTTTGTTTTTAAGTCAGGGTTGGATTAAAATTTTAAAGAAAACGTTGGATTTAAACTTTACAAATCAGAGTTTGGTTAGACTTCTAAAGTAAGAGTACGATTAGACTTCTAAAGTAAAAGTACGATTAGACTTTTAAAAGCAGGTTTGATTTATATCTTTAGGTCTGATTAGAATTTTAAAAGCATGTAATTTGGTTTAGGCGGGTTTGAAATAGGATGTAAAGGGGTGTACACATTTACGCTAAAAAGTAGACATTTTGGGAGTGTGACTTAAAGGCCATTATGGGTGACGTTATACTTGGTCAGTTTTGACAAAATTAATGACCACCACAGACTTGAAGGAAACGTTTGCTTACTCTCTTTCCTTCACGTTTTATATATTAATTAGTCATCCTCTTGTCCAAATATTCAACTTAATAAAAAAAGACTTAATAATTAAGTCTGACAAAGGACAGACAAAGGAAAGGATATTGGCAGGGTTACTAAGACAGTGTCCGAATTCAATACACAAAACGTGGTCAATATCATGAGCAGGACAGGGGTGTAGCCGTAAGTGAGGGGGCGTTGCCTTGGAATTATTGGGTTGTTCGGGTGGGACTAGGCGAGTTCCAATAATTAAGGATTTCTTTCAACGATAACAGCGTACATACCAACAGTGGCCAAACAACAGTTGCCAAACAACAGTGGCCAAACAACAGTGGCCAAACAACAGTGGCCAAACAACAGTGGCCAAACAACAGTGGCCAAACAACAGTGGCCAAACAACAGTGGCCAAACAACATTAGCCAAGCAACAGTGGCCAAAAAACAGTGGCCAAACAACAGTGGCCAAAAAACAGTGGCCAAACAACAGTGGCCAAACAACATTAGCCAAACAACAGTGGCCAAACAACAGTGGCCAAAAACAGTGGCCAAACAACAGTGGCCAAACAACAGTGGCCAAACAACAGTGGCCAAACAACAGTGGCCAAACAACAGTGGCTAAACAACAGTGACCATACAACAGTGGCCAAACAACAGTGGCCAAACAACAGTGGCCAAACAACAGTGGCCAAACAACAGTGGCCAAACAACAGTGGCTAAACAACAGTGGCCAAACAACAGTTGCCAAATGATGACTTGCGCCACATGCTGGCCAAACGATGACTTGCGCCAAATGCTGGCCAAACGATGACTTGCGCCACATGCTGGCCAAACGATGAATTGCGCCACATGCTGGCCAAACGATGAATTGCGCCACATGCTGGCCAAACGATGAATTGCGCCACATGCTGGCCAAACGATGAATTGCGCCACATGCTGGCCAAACGATGAATTGCGCCACATGCTGGCAAAACGATGAATTGCGCCACATGCTGGCCAAACGATGACTTGGGCCACATGCTGGCCAAACGATGATTTGCGCCACATGCTGGCCAAACGATGAATTGCGCGACATGCTGGCCAAATGTTGAATTGCGCCACATGCTGCTTGCTCTTCTGTGTTCATATTGCGGCTAACTTACAATTTATGAAATATATGTATCAAGGAATAATGAAGGATTTACAAGCCAGGTTTAATTACCCACAGTGCTTCAGTGCGGCTCTCTACAATATGTTTATGTTTAAAATGGCTCTCGGTTACTATTGAACTGTAGATGCATGTTAATGAATTCTTAAGTCGGAGCCAGTGTCATGTCAAAGTTTAACTGTGAAATACAGTAAAAATAATGATAATAACGCCGCACATTTGATCTCCTGACGGGGGAGGGGGGGGGGAGGGGGGGAATAAGAATTTCACAAAATCAATACGTAATCTTTGTGGTCAAGCTCCATGGATGTTTGAAGATTCTGCTATTATTTTCTGAACCCCATCGCTACCATCACCAGCAAAAACATAACGCAGAAATCAACGTCTATTACTTGGAGGTTTACTGGTTCAGTTTGAGGGATAATAAGTTGAAATTGTCTACCAGAAATTTTTACTTTTAGCTCTATCGAGATGGTGTTTTTTGTGTCCCATAACCTCGTGGTCGAAAGGGGTTCTAATGTTTCCATTATACCTTTCTCGGGGCTTGGTACGATTTGGCGGCACCCATCTCCTCTCCAAGTCAGCGGAGGACTTATTAGCAATAGTCATTCATCGAGATTTTATCCATAACGTAATCGAGAATTGATCAATACCATTATCGATAGTTTTCTCATAACTTTTTTAGAGAGTTTACCCATACCTTCAACAATAGTTTACCCATACATTTATCGAGAGTTTACCCATACCTTCAACAATAGTTTACCCATACATTTATCGATAGTTTACCCATACCTTCAACAATAGTTTACCCATACATTTATTGAGAGTTTACCCATACATTTATTGAGAGTTTACCCATATATTTATCGATAGTTTACCCATACATTTATCGATAGTTTACCCATACCTTCAACAATAGTTTACCCATACATTTATCGAGAGTTTACCCATATATTTATCGATAGTTTACCCATACCTTCAACAATAGTTTAGCAATACCTTATCGAGGGTATACCCATGCGTATACTGAGATATTACCTATACCTTTATCGATAGTCACCAATACCTGTTTTTGTGAAATCCTGTAAACCAAGTGTCTTTAATGCCACACCTAAACACATGACGTAATTGAAATAAAAACTAGAAAATAATGCTGTATGAATCATAGATCATTTGTTTTTCACCCAATGACCTGTTAAATATGGCAGAACAGTATTCGTGACAAATGATTTCGGAAATTCCAATGCAAAGATGGGGATAGCGTTTCTTGTGGTTGCTGTTAAAAAGGAGATGGATTGTACTGACTAGCTCTTAAAAATGCAGAAAACAAAATAACTTTTTTCACGTTTTTAGTCATTAGATGCGAATGAACGTGAATAATAGAACTTAATTCTCTTTTTTCTTTTAAATGTCAAAAATATTTATTATTTTTATCTCTATGTGTTACTTTAAAAACATTTTAAATAAACAGAAAATACGACCAACGGCAAAGTAAAAATTATCAAAAAATTAAAACTTTTTGACCCGCAATTTAAGATGAAAGTTAAATGACTGTCAAACTTTCATATTAATTCGTTGTTCATTTCAGCGGTACATGAGGGCCGCTTAACATGTGCGTTAAAAGATGTTTTAAAAAGATTGCTGCTGATATCCCCTTGTAACAGTCTGCACTCTTTATGTATAAGTAAATGTACTCTCATAACAAAATCTTCTGCTAAATAAACAGAACTTTGTTATTGTCATTTAATGGTTTCAGTGTCCACAATCTTCAAGTTCCCTCTAGGCTTCGCGCTAGCGAAATTATTAACCCGAAGCCGCGCAGCAGTTAAGTTACCGCGCAGCAAATTTTGATAAGGATAATGTATGTGTGCTTGAGAGTATATCATTTTGCACAGATTAAATTAATGCTAAATATATGTGCACACGAGTTTATTATTATTTTTTTTTGTACATGGACCAACGAGACTTTGAGGAAACATTTATTGCTACACATTTTCCTTCTATAGTTTGTTGGTCCGTGTGCAAAGTAAAAACACTCGTATGCAAAGTTACCAATCTCAGGTTTAGTTAGGTCACTCAAGGAACTGGACATCTTTAACCTGATGTGAGAATTATTCCATTAGCCAAGATAACCAACTAAAAATAAATATAGTCGTCTGCTGTATACTATCTTTAATACGCTCTTCTTTATTTGAAATCCACATGTCCTAGTGTTTAGCATAAGAAGAAGCAATAATTACAATCCCTTAAAAAATATCAAAGATTAAATTAATAGTATAGTCCTAGGTAAATTTCCATTTCGTCTTTCCGTACACTACATATTCCCCGGACCGGTTGCCCAGAAACGCCACTACTGACGCTGTAAGACCAACCCGTGGCCAACTAGTCCCAGAACTCCTAACAAGACGCAGTCAACTTGGAAGCAGCTCCACACTTCTCTCGCACGTGCCATCCCAGGAGAAATTACTTATTATCCCATTGATTCCTTTGGAATGCCCTCCCCTGCCCGTGCGACAGGTGGCGCTCTAAGTGGGGACAAACACACAATGTTTTCCCTGGATCACTTGTCGGGGGATAAATGGACGGGACATCGGAACTCCGTCTTGAGACTGTGACAAGTGAGTTTCTAGGAGTCAGGTATGGCGGAGTAAGGAGAGCGTTGACCAGTAATACACTAGTGGATAAATAAGGAGAGTGTTGACCAGTGGAAACACTAGTGGATACATTGATTCGGTGGAGGTGTTACTGGATTATTAAGCCGTGGAATTGGATTCAATAAGGGGGATAATTTGGAATGTCATTGAATTTGTCTTCAGGAACTTGTGCTGATTGATTCCTGGGTAGTACCATTGATCCAACAGTGTATAGCGTTGAGTGAATCAGTGGAATAATCAGTGATATAATCAGTGAAATAATCAGTGAAATAATCAGTGAAATAATCAGTGAAATAATCAGTGGAATAATCAGTGGAATAATCAGGGAAATAATCAGTGGAATAATCAGTGGAATAATCAGGGAAATAATCAGAGTATTGGTTAGAAGATGGTCTCTTTTATTAGAAGATTTATAAATTAACAGTTGAAGCACAAATCTTTAAAAAAAAATTTTTTAAAAAGCTTTACATTTCTCTTTTTTTTAAAAGCCTCACAGTCGTAAGTCTATTTGTGTATTGTCGTTGTTCAGCTTCATAATGAATCTTTGTAAATGATATTTACATTGAGTATACTTTAGATTTAAGTTATGAACACCTAATTGACTATGACTGCCGAAATGCTTGACACATATTCTGAGAAGGACGACGACACGTTAGAGTGGACTATTCAGTTTTGTTTTTCTTTCACTAGAGAAAAATTTGAATAGAACTTGAGGTTACTGAAACACGACAAGATAAGAACAATAAACTTTCTGTATACAACTAACTTCTAATTTAAATAAAGCTTATTGATATTCATATTTGTCTGAGGTAGAGATAACTAGATGCAGTCATTCACGTGTGTGTTACAATAGACTTGTCGCATGTGAAACAACAACAACATGGTTGTATTATTACATTGCCAATTTATGGAAAATTTCCGACAGTTTCACAGCAGATGCAATTGTTTTGTTTTTGTAAAGCAACAATTCTAAACACGTTCCATAACTCAGAATGTTTCTGTCCAAACGACACGTGACCTATGCGGCCTTGACCTTCCCTGCCTTAGTTTACCTTTTCCTCATGTTTTCTGCCATCGGCCAGGTTTGCTTCAAGTCCAACGCTGACCTCACCGACATCAAGACACAATACCTCTCCATGGTCAGAACAGTTCATACGACAGGGGAGAGAAATAAAACATTCCTTCCGGACTCTGTGGATTTCAGAAAACTCTTGCACGCCGGAGATTCCAAACACATTTCTTATTCGCCAACCTATCAACTTCCGGTGACGCAGAGAAGAAAGGAAACTGGCAAACTGAGAGGCGACGATGGCGTCAGACGAGCATTAATGTTTAATTGCTCGTCAATATCTCGTATGAAGATACGCAACAAGATCGGACATGGGGTATCGAAACAAGCATTTGTAGCCGATTACGCCGGAGTTCAGGTGGCCATCAAAATGGTCACAAGACACATCCACGAGCTCCGGACGTGTCTGGAGGATCTCAAACGGATAAAAACCGCCCAAGCCGCATTCTCTAACGACGAGAAAGTCAACCGCGGGCAAAGAGTCTCACGGCATGTTCGCAGTGACGGCTTTATGCCGCTTGAAGTGCTGAAATCTCCATTGGAACCAGAGAGCGGGGTCGTAACGTTACGTCCCCAGACTGGAGATAACCGGACGTTAGGTCATGTGCCTGGCAGACCATCGGTCAGCTCTGACGTCACGGCCGAGGAGCGGCAGCGGTGTTACACGTTCCCCACAGCCCGGCTCATGAAGGAGATCCTGCTATCGGAGCAGCTACGTCATCACAACCTCGTGTCGTTGCTAGGTTACTGTGTCCGGAGTGAGGAGTCAGACTCCACGGACATCTCTGAGCATGGCGTCATCAGTGTGTATGAACTTGGAACACGATTTGTCCTGGATAACTTACAGGTAGGTCAGTGTGGATAATCTGATCTTTGTATTTGATAAATGTATAGAGTCTAAATTATCCACAACAGGTTTACTTAGGTAGTTTTAAATTAACATGGGATGTGAGACTACTAAAATGGTTATGTTCTACAGACAGGATTTTGTTGAGTACAAATTTAGTAATTTTATGGGGAGGGGGAGGAGGAGGTCAGAGAGATAGCAGACGTCCCACGTAGGAGGAGAAATCTTAGCCTAATACGATCTCATGAAAGTACACTGATAACATTGCTATCACAAGGAACGATTGCTCCCAAACGATCTCTGCGTCATATTTACTTAAATTTATCTAACTAAACTATCTCCAGTAATCCAGTATATTTAATAATTTTATATAGCTATCCATGCTATCCATCTACACGGTCCTCTAATATCCAATCATCAATATACACCCTCCTCCACTAGTCTTCAATCGATCTACACTTTCCTCCAATATACTTTAGTTTATTTATCTATACTATCCACACTTTCCTCCAATATACTTTAGTTTATTTATCTATACTATCCACACTTTCCTCCAATATACTTTAGTTTATTTATCTATACTATCCACACTTTCCTCATATGAACTTTAATTTAGCTATATTCTCTATCGACAATTAACTAAATATTAGTTAATTACATACACTGTCCTATTAGTTAATTACATACACTGCCCTATTAGTTAATTACATACACTGTCCTATTAGTTAATTACATACACTGTCCTATTAGTTAATTACATACACTGTCCTATTAGTTAATTACATACACTGTCCTATTAGTTAATTACATACACTGTCCTATTAGTTAATTACATACACTGTCCTATTAGTTAATTACATACACTGTCCTATTAGTTAATTACATACACTGTCCTATTAGTTAATTACATACACTGTCCTATTAGTTAATTACATACACTGTCCTATTAGTTAATTACATACACTGTCCTATTAGTTAATTACATACACTGTCCTATTAGTTAATTACATACACTGTCCTATTAGTTAATTACATACACTGTCCTATTAGTTAATTACATACACTGTCCTATTAGTTAATTACATACACTGTCCTATTAGTTAATTACATACACTGTCCTATTAGTTAATTACATACACTGTCCTATTAGTTAATTACATACACTGTCCTATTAGTTAATTACATACACTGTCCTATTAGCTAATTACATATACTGTCCTATTAGTTAATTACATACACTGTCCTATTAGTTAATTACATACACTGTCCTATTAGTTAATTACATACACTGTCCTATTAGTTAATTACATACACTGTCCTATTAGCTAATTACATATACTGTCCTCCAAACTTCTCTCTACTCCAATCTGCAATAATGAAATATGGCCAAATCACAAAATTTATACATCAAATTTTAATCTTAATTATCATTTCTCTCCCCCCACCTTTGTTTCCCACCTTTTCGACGAAGAATGTTCTACTATCCACAAGACTGTAACAATTTAAAAAAATGTAGGCATCGAGGATGTGAAAACTTGAAGACAGACAGAGCTAATAAGTTTCTCAGAAATCTAACAATTTTTAACAGACTTTTCTATAACAAAATATTTCTGCAAGTTATGAAAAAATATATTGATCTTCTCAGATTAGTGCTGAATAGATAAAAAGAGAGTTTCAATAATAAATTTGGCGAAGGATTCTAAGATTTTTTTCATTATTTTTTTTTAAAATTTCTGACGTCTGCTCAGATTCTTCCGTGGCAGACGAGACTCCAACACGCCTTAGAGATGGCCGACTTGCTGGACTATCTAGAGCACTCGCCTTTAGGCTCGTTAATTGTGCCAGACTTTAAGGAAGGCCATCTCGTTATGGTCAACGGAAGTTTGAAGCTCATTGACCTTGACGATGTAAACAACCTTGAACCAGATTGTGACCCCCAAGACACCAGACAGGGTCAGTGTCCATTTAACCTGAGGTATGAATCTATAACGAACATGTCAAAAACTATCAATGTACATAATTTGCTACTAATTTTAGAAAGCAGCGCACCAAATTACTGCACAAAAAATAACTCTTTGCGAACGTCCGCATAAAATTGCTCAACTTGAAAATAAAGTAATTAAAAAAAAATTAATAAAATAAATGAAAGTTCTGTATTACATTATTTTTTATTCTGATGTGTATTTTTTCACAATAAATAGATTTCAGCTGAAATGTATTTATTTTGAAACTTCCGTCATTTTTGACGGGTCATACCCTAGTTTCTAATATTGAAATATTATTTGATATATTTTCTTGCATAGTTATTTCTTTATTTTTTAATTTTTTAATTAATTTATTTATTTATTTAAAAAGCAGAATACGATCGATACTTAAAATTTTCGAATTCGTGAAGATTTTAAAATAATAAAAAAAGTTACACATGATTTTTTAAAAACTAAATGTTAAAAAATTAAAAACTGCCTGTGATTATATATACATACTAGTTAAGACTCCTAAAAAAAGCCAGTTAAACAAAATGTTATTTGAACGATTATTCATTGGTTAACGATGGTTACATTGTCAATAAGACCCGCTCTTCACTTGAACCAAATAATGTCAACACTTTTGTCTGTTTGCGTTGTTGGTTAAAAGCTGTCATATAAAGAAGACATTCCATTGTTATTTCGATTCTCGACAAGTATTTTAAAAATTTGTTACTTATGACACCATAAATTTCAATTTTTGGCTTTTATCGAAATTAACGATTAATTAATCATTACATTTTCAAAAGTTAACGATTAAATTTAAATTAATCGTCAACAGCTCTAAGCTATACACATTTTGAGAGGCGGATTTGTTACACACAGCCACATACGTACATACACGCGCAAAACGAACAGACAGTAAGGGATTTACATTAGCTTAGGGCCTTCAATTGTCCTAGTGAGCAAATGTCATATTTTTGCACCGAACTAGAATACATGGACTTATAAAAGTCTCCATATCTCAAAAAGCCTAGGGTCTTATTAAGTCTAAATCTGGAACTGAGAAAAGAAATAAGTATATTTCACAGAAAGACATACATATAAGAGACGCGCAGACCTAGACATGAGAAACATATATACATATACAACACATGCAGGAAAAAACAGGCAAGTCTGTAAAACTCATTCCGAAACAACACAGAGAAAACAACATATCAACAGACACACAAGACCCACATATATCATACAGACAAGGATACAGAACAGACATATTCACTATCATAAATACTTACAGTCACACTCATAACATCCATATTTTATTTTATCTTATCAATTACAGACGCTCCTTCTATACATACGATTATTGCGTCCTACTATTATGCATGGCTTATTTCTAGTCTTTGCATTCTTAGAGTTTTAAACGTTGATTAAGATTTCGTTTTCCTGGTTTCTTAAGACAACCCATTCCAAGCACGAATTCCAGACGTGAATAAAGATAATTTGTATGTGTTTTTTTTTCTTGCATACAGAATAAGAAATTCGTTTTTATTCCTACGTCTATCTGAGGGTTGTATTATTCCATAACACATATAAACATACACAAAACATCACATGTGTTACAACGCATACACTCATCAATAAACACACAATCGTGACATACACATACCACACCCGCACAACACATTAAAACACATTTTATACACGCATACACACGCACTCCTATACACACAGTAAATTGTACCCAACAATCAATAGAAACACGACCTTAAACTTTACAGACAATAAACCATACAAAACGTGACTCAACTTTTTAGTGAAATCCAACTGTTAAATAATTCAGTTCTGAATTAAAAAAAAATTGTTATGATTATATTGAGTTTTATGAAGAATTAGTCTCTATAAGCACTGGTAATCTCCCATTCTCCAGGGCGTATCTTTGCATAAAATACGCCATCCTGGGAGGGGGGATATGAAGCTGGGAGCTAATGGGGGTGCTCCCCCCACCCATCCCTCCTCCAGTCTGTGAGACTTAATGCTGTGATATCATCGGCCATTACAAGCCAGGGTTTCAGCTTGATGGATGGACCAGCCGGTAATTGAAAGCTTACTTTTGTATACAAGAAAAATCGTTACATCAACATGTTATGAGATGTGCTTGCCTAGGGGTTCTCACCCTACGTGTCATGGGATCAAATAGAAACGTTCAAATAACAAACTTCGGACATGTTTACCCGTTTTTTAAACCTTGAAACACTAGAGGATAGAAGAACAAAAATCAAAGTAGTAATATTAAATAAGGCGATTAATTTTAACTTAGAAATAGAACAAAAATATAATCTAATGCAACCATCAGATAGACAAATGGATAAAAACACATTTCGTATTCAGTATGCAAGAAAAACACATACACATTCACGTTCACACATAAAAATACAGTCTGGTATTCGGGCGTGAAATGGGTTGTCTGGCGTGGAATGGGTTGTCTGGCGTGGAATGGGTTGCCTGATGAATCCAAGAAATCCAACACTCTATCAACACGCTATCAACTCAATCAACTCTATCAACATTTAAAACGCTAATAAAAATGCAACACTTAACACTTCACCATGGATAAGTGTATGACGCAATAATCTTCTGTATAGAAGGAGTGTCTGTAATGGATAAGAAAATATAAGATAATAAAAGATAAATTAAGGCTCTGCAACAGTGGAAAAACTCTGATTCGCTTAAAAATATTCAGGGAAAACATTTGATATATACATTTAGAATAAAAACTAATTGAAATACATATGTAATTGTTTATGTAACATGTAAGAAAGTGTAGCTGACGTGAACTACAGATAGTTGTTGAAATGTTGACTATTATATAAATAAAATAGGGAATAAATTAGAGTAGCATGATATACAGACGTCATTCTGTTGTACTAATAATAGCTTAACACAATGTTTTAATAATCTATCTGTTATCTGGTCAACTTGCAGGTGTGTCCGAGCGTTGTGCGAGGGTTTTAACGCCAAAGAAAACCTCAAGAACATGAACCGACTCGTGCTGAAGAGGTTGCTGTTTCCTCTCTCCCTCCCGGAGACCATCATAACGAGGATCGGTCAGCTCAACGCTGACCTTGATTCGCTGACCTTGTCTGCACACGAGCTCAAAGTTCGATTGATTGATATTTGGGCGATGTTGGGGGACCGGTCGTCCTAATGGACGTGGGGCAGAAATGTGAGGACATGTAGACTTGATATCAAAGTTTGAAAGGCTAACTACATCTTTGGACGGTATCATACTGTGTCGGAATGTAACTACATCTTTGGATGGTGTCATACTGTGTCGGAACGTATCTACATCTTTGGACGGTGTCATACTGTGTCGGAATGTAACTACATCTTTGGATGGTGTCATACTGTGTCGGAACGTATCTACATCTTTGGACGGTGTCATACTTTGTCGGAATGTGACTACATCTTTGGATGGTGTCATACTGTGTCGGAATGTGACTACATCTTTGGATGGTGTCATACTGTGTCGGAATGTGACTACATCTTTGGACGGTGTCATACTGTGTCGGAATGTGACTACATCTTTGGACGGTGTCATACTGTGTCGGAATGTAACTACATCTTTGGACGGTGTCATACTGTGTCGGAATGTAACTACATCTTTGGACGGTGTCATACTGTGTCGGAATGTAATGGTTACAACGTATACATCGATTACACGATAGCTGGTATTACGATGAGTCATGGAGGGCGAGTTGAAACTAGTGGCACAAGATTGTTTGAAGCTAGATCATACAGAGTGGACATGGAGGGAAAATTGGTAGATATTTGATAGTAAAATAAAAATAAGAGAGGGAGAGAAAAGAGAAAGGGAAGAAAGTAAGAGGGAGAGAGAGAGAGGGGGAGAGAGAGAGAGGTAGAGAGAGAGAGAGGTAGAGAGAGAGAGAGAGAGAGAGAGAGAGAGAGAGGTAGAGAGAGAGAGAGAGGTAGAGAGAGAGAGAGAGAGAGGTAGAGAGAGAGAGAGAGAGGTAGAGAGAGAGAGAGAGAGGTAGAGAGAGAGAGAATAAAGTTTAGAGATAAAGGATGAGAGGAATGTCTATAAATGAAGAGAAATAAAAAAATGGAGAGGGTGATAAGTATATAGTAGTAAAGGAAAAGAAAGACAGAGAAAAGAAATTATTATATGGGGAGAAAGAGATTGTGAGAAAGGATGATAGAGCAAGTACAGAATACAAATCTAAAGTAAAAGAATGAGAGAAGGTCGGAGAAGGAGAGAAATGAGAGATAGAGATTCATTGAAAGAAAACCTCTATTCTCTAAGTCTATTGAAATTTTTGTAAACGTACATTTTTATACAGTTTATTTTATTTATAAAAATCGATCATTTGATAACTTAGAATTGAGTGTAGAATTATCTTTACATAACTCTCATTTCCATTGAGAAGCCAAAATTAGGGAACTCTAACGATATATCTCAATAAACGCACCAATGAAGGTAACGATGGTTTTATTGTATTACAAACTCAACATTATAAACACGGGAGCTAAGAATACATCAGCGTGAAGAAATGTTGTCTGATGTTTGAGTGTTGCACATATTTTATGGATTGAGTCCGTAATGCGCAGTAATCAGTACAGTTGCTGCCAAAACCTTGGCCATCCAACCAAAGGAGGATAGATGTCTCAGTCAGACAGCCCGGGGTAAAACTTACTTGGTCGATGTCTCAGTCAGACAGCCCGGGGTAAAACTTACTTGGTCGAGCTATCACTTTATAACTAAGTTTGTACAATGAATGTGCAAACAGCTTGAAAGTCAATGTGCAGACAGCTTTCTAGTCAAAATGTGCAAGAAAACGAGACATTTCCGTGCTGAAAAAATCAGTAGAAGCAGATTTTTAAGTACCAGGCCTATTGGTGACTCAAATTAGGACAGAGCATTGTCTCTCTCTCACCCCAAAAAAAAACCCAACCTTTTCCAGGTCTACACCAAAACCGGGGCAGAACTGGTAGCATAGCAGGCTGCCCACTTCCCTCCCTCCCCCCCCTCCCCAGAAACAGGGGCGTATCTGTTGACTTCGAGTTCCACACTCGACAGATCAGGGGCGGCCTGATTTAATGCAGATTTCTACGCCAAGAATATGATGCTATATAACACCCTGACCAGATTACAAAGGTCCTAACCGATGCTATTGAGCGTAAAACGGGCCCAAAACAAGACTGAAATATGTTTATATATATATTATATTTGATTGGAAATATTATACTGTGAAATGTCACAATTATATTGTTTTCTGTGCGAGGTTAATGTGTGTTGGATATAGGCCTGTCAACGGGTACCCGGGACCCGGGTACCCGTTGCCGTGTGATTACCCGGGTAATAAAATTCCGATCGGGTACCCGTGAAAATGTGGCTTGAAGGTCTATAGGCTATATTAACCGTAGGCCAAACTTCGGCTCCCGTGCGGCTTTTTTGTGTTTACATTGGGGCTCGCGAAACAATTTATCAAATGAAAATTTTTGTTTCCAAAATATGCTTAGAAGTAGATCTAAGGAGAAATATCTGTCAACGGTCACTACAAACTACAATGTATTTGTTAAATCTTTTTTCTCTCAACGTGAAACAGAAACCGCACAACACAAAAAAGGTATGGTTCTTTAAAAGAATCATATAAATACAACAAAAGTCCTCTGCCAAAAAAGGATGGACTGCTTAGAGATGAAAGACGCTGTTTGTTAATAAAAAAAACACCCCTGCTTTCACTAACTTTGCTTTGAAATACGCCGATTGATGCTAGCTAATGTTGTTATCTACCCCTCCCCCTCTCCTCCCTTCACTCCTATAACCCACACCCTTTCATTAGCTTCTACTTCTTGTGTTCAATAACACGTACTGACCTAGAAACACAGATGTTAATAATGAGTACAAGGTCGTCAGTATTTAAATTTAATAAAGTAAATAGTTACTAACAGTGTAGGATGGGCAGGAGTCGGCCGTTAGGATGGACTGCACAGAGATGAAAGATGCCGTGTCTGGTTTTTTTTCTCATAAAAACACCCTTGCTTTGCTTTGAAATAGCCGACAGTGGGAGACCGATTGATACTATCTAATGTCGTTTTTCTACCCCCCCCCCATTTCTCTCTTCAATCCTATAACCCAGTGCTTCTCAAACTTTTTAGTATGGCGGACCGGCAGGAATTTTTCCATTGCACCAGGAACCTGTGCACTATTTTCCCTGTACTTACATCGAAGCGAAATGTATTTTATTTCCTTTTATTTCTTTCATTTATTAGCTTATTGTAAAAAATGACAAATTCTATAGGGTTAGTATTATTGGTAGCAATTGGAGGATTATAATTATATTTCTCTCTCCTTTCTTGATAACTTCCGCGGACCACCACTTTGAGAAGCACTGCTATAACCCACACTCTTGCATTCGCGTGTGTTTCTTGGGTTCATTAACACGTGTTTGCCTAGCCCAAAAATTGATATACACCTAAAGTTGTCAGCTTTTATGGTTAATAAGATGGGTAAGTGTGGAATCATGCCAAGCGAGTTGACAGTGACACTGCAAAATGCAGCATTGTAGTGAAATTGTGTCTGCGAAGGGTGACAACCCAGTGCGATAAAACGCAATCTGAAAGCTATTCGTAAAATTTATATTGATAAAAAAACCGCTGACCCACCTATATCAGAAACTTGTTGGTGTCAACAAAAGCAGTACCATTGACCAAAGCACGATCACTTGAAATTTACCGCAGTATAGCATACGTCATCGCCCTTAGCATTGACTACCGACGCCAAGTGGATATTAACATTCAAGGTATGTATGACATTGAACGTTACGTCATTCTGTTGATATTTTGTTTGCATGTTCAGTTTACTCTAGTTTTAGTTTATGAGTATGACGAATGCATTTACAGCAGGAATTGAATAAAAAAAATTAGTGCATTGTAAATTGTAGTTAATTGTAGTGCATTAGTAATAGTATGTTACTGGAAGCAAGCCGTTGGCTACTAATACTGTGTGAAATGAGGTGCATGGATGGTGGCTAGGTTCCATTGTATAGCGGTCATGACGGGGAAAATTATACGACGTTTAGAACGGGTAACCCGGGTACCCGTTCGATATTTTCACGGGTACCCGGGCAGCTTTTTTCAACAAAATTGACAGCCCTAGTTGGATATCGGTTGTGTTAATTGCGTCTACATTTACTAATAATTGTAAGTCAATTTTGATGTTTTTGCTTTGACTGATAAAATATTTTTTTAAAGAAATCAAAATCATTAAATTGCACAATATTTCATTTATATTAGTTCATCTAATGTTGTAAAAAAAAATGTTCAAATATTACAATTTTTTGTCGTGAATTTCTTGAACATTCTTACATAAAATAATGTCATTCAATATATGTATTTATTTATCCCTCTTTTATTAAATGTACTTTATTTATCTCCCTTATACATCTCCTCTCTGTGCCTCTCTTCCCACAACCTATCTTCTCTCCCCCGCTTCTCTATTACATTAATTTAGTGTTGAAGCTTCAATGAAGTGTCTATGCAATGCAACATAACCAGGAATTTTAGGTGCTCAATTTATCATCCGCCACACACAACCTCCCTCACCCCCACACACACATCCTCCCTCACACACACACATCCTCCCTCACCCACACACACAATGTCTCATCCCGACGTTCTCACATCGTCAGACCAGTTTTTCTTGTCAAGTTTTCCAAGTGCCGTAGTGCATTCATCGGCCAACACAGTGGTCATCGCCAGATAAAAGGTTTCGTGCCTCCAAGATAAATACAATTTGTGACACAGGGGAAACACAGAGCTTGAGAAGAGTTGTATGGTTTATTAAGTGTTATATCAGTTGACTTACAGTCACATATAACTTGTATGTCTAGATGTGTTATGTAGACGTGTTATATCAGTTGACTTACAGTCACATATAACTTTATGTCTAGATGTGTTATGTAGACGTGTTATATAGGTTGACTTACAGTCACATATAACTTGTATGTCTAGATGTGTTCTGTAGACGTGTTATATCAGTTGACTTACAGTCACATATAACTTTATGTCTAGATGTGTTATGTAGACGTGTTATATAGGTTGACTTACAGTCACATATAACTTGTATGTCTAGATGTGATCTGTAGACGTGTTATATCAGTTGACTTACAGTCACATATAACTTGTATGTCTAGATGTGTTCTGTAGACGTGTTATATCAGTTGACTTACAGTCACATATAACTTGTATGTCTAGATGTGATCTGTAGACGTGTTATATCAGTTGACTTACAGTCACATATAACTTGTATGTCTAGATGTGTTATGTAGACGTGTTATATCAGTTGACTTACAGTCACATATAACTTGTATGTCTAGATGTGATCTGTAGACGTGTTATATCAGTTGACATACAGTCACATATAACTTGTATGTCTAGATGTGTTATGTAGACGTGTTATATCAGTTGACATACAGTCACATATAACTTGTATGTCTAGATGTAATCTGTAGACGTGTTATATCAGTTGACTTACAGTCACATATAACTTGTATGTCTAGATGTGTTATGTAGACGTGTTATATCAGTTGACTTACAGTCACATATAACTTGTATGTCTAGATGTGATCTGTAGACGTGTTATATCAGTTGACTTACAGTCACATATAACTTGTATGTCTAGATGTGTTCTGTAGACGTGTTATATCAGTTGACTTACATTCACATATAACTTGTATGTCTAGATGTGATCTGTAGACGTGTTATATCAGTTGACATACAGTCACATATAACTTGTATGTCTAGATGTGTTATGTAGACGTGTTATATCAGTTGACATACAGTCACATATAACTTGTATGTCTAGATGTGTTATGTAGACGTGTTATATCAGTTGACTTACAGTCACATATAACTTGTATGTCTAGATGTGTTATGTAGACGTGTTATATCAGTTGACATACAGTCACATATAACTTGTATGTCTAGATGTGTTATGTAGACGTGTTATATCAGTTGACTTACAGTCACATATAACTTGTATGTCTAGATGTGATCTGTAGACGTGTTATATCAGTTGACTTACAGTCACATATAATTTGTATGTCTAGATGTGTTATGTAGACGTGTTATATCAGTTGACTTACAGTCACATATAACTTGTATGTCTAAATGTGATCTGTAGACGTGTTATATCAGTTGACTTACAGTCACATATAACTTGTATGTCTAGATGTGATCTGTAGACGTGTTATATCAGTTGACATACAGTCACATATAACTTGTATGTCTAGATGTGATCTGTAGACGTATTATATCAGTTGACTTACAGTCACATATAACTTGTATGTCTAGATGTGTCATGTAGACGTGTTATATCAGTTGACTTACAGTCACATATAACTTGTATGTCTAGATGTGTTATGTAGACGTGTTATATCAGTTGACTTACAGTCACATATAACTTGTATGTCTAGATGTGATCTGTAGACGTGTTATATCAGTTGACTTACAGTCACATATAACTTGTATGTCTAGATGTGTTATGTAGACGTGTTATATCAGTTGACTTACAGTCACATATAACTTGTATGTCTAGATGTGATCTGTAGACGTGTTATATCAGTTGACTTACAGTCACATATAACTTGTATGTCTAAATGTGATCTGTAGACGTGTTATATCAGTTGACTTACAGTCACATATAACTTGTATGTCTAGATGTGTTATGTAGACGTGTTATATCAGTTGACTTACAGTCACATATAACTTGTATGTCTAGATGTGATCTGTAGACGTGTTATATCAGTTGACTTACAGTCACATATAACTTGTATGTCTAGATGTGTTATGTAGACGTGTTATATCAGTTGACTTACAGTCACATATAACTTGTATGTCTAGATGTGATCTGTAGACGTGTTATATCAGTTGACTTACAGTCACATATAACTTGTATGTCTAGATGTGTTATGTAGACGTGTTATATCAGTTGACTTACAGTCACATATAACTTGTATGTCTAGATGTGATATGTAGACGTGTTATATCAGTTGACTTACAGTCACATATAACTTGTATGTCTAGATGTGATCTGTAGACGTGTTATATCAGTTGACTTACAGTCACATATACCTTGTATGTCTAGATGTGTTCTGTAGAAATTTTAGACATGGAGATTCCATACACAAGATATATGTCTCGACAGGGTCGGTCTTGTCGGTCTTGTTGGTCTTAGGCCCCTGCAACCAAGCGGCCGAAGTGGGCCCAGCAATAACGAAGACCGCCCCTATGTCTCGATATTTTCTGAAGACATTTTTTAGTAGACTTCAAAACATAAGTTGCATGTCTCGCTTTGCTGTATGGGAGTTTCCTGTCAATATACAATAATTGAAAAGCACAAGTTGTATGCTCACCTATATTCTGTAATAAAATTAAAGCACACCTTGAATTCAGCTTTTTAACAAAATGCGCAGGTGCAGGTTGGTATTGCGTTCTGGGTTCTGGATAAATTAAGACGAAGTCTCGACTCTTGTTCACGGAATACTTCAAGCCTTTATTCAGTCAGCAATATATTTACAGCAACAGATTCAGGTACACGACGTAATCCATTAAAAATGTCCACTCACTCGTAAGTGCATACACGGACTCTCTGTCCCTAATACTCGCAGTACCACGCTGAACACTCGAGCCACCTCGATGTGTCACCAGCTATCAGAGCCAACGCTCTATCCTAATGGCTAGTCCTAACAAGGACTATGGACCTCTGCACTCGGTCAGTATTCTCATGTCTTCCCTCTCTCTGTCTCACACCACACTATTTATACACAGCCCGGCTGTCTAACTTTTTTACCCAGTGACTACAATTAACACCATTATTGACAAGTGAACTCTTGTCAAGTCACGCCTTGACCCAAGTCACAACAATGTTACAACAATCTCACAACAATTATTCGCAGTGATTCTCATACCCTGACAGTTGGTCACAAATTTAAAGGATGACGCTGGAATAAGACAAGGCTGATGTTTCTATGTCGTGTTGAAGGTTGATGTTTCTATGCCGTGTTGAAGGTTGATGTTTCTATGTCGTGTTGAAGGTTGATGTTTCTATGTCGTGTTGAAGGTTGATGTTTCTATGTCGTGTTGAAGGTTGATGTTTCTATGTCGTGTTGAAGGTTGATGTTTCTATGTCGTGTTAAAGGCTGATGTTTCTATGCCGTGTTGAAGGTTGATGTTTCTATGTCGTGTTGAAGGTTGATGTTTCTATGTCGTGTTGAAGGTTGATGTTTCTATGTCGTGTTGAAGGTTGATGTTTCTATGTCGTGTTGAAGGTTGATGTTTCTATGTCGTGTTGAAGGTTGATGTTTCTATGTCGTGTTGATCAAAATCAATGCACAATTGCCAAAAAGCTTTCTCGTGCTATCATTTGCTGTCTCCTGTTACCTCACGTTGTATGTTTCTCTTCAGTATAGTTACAACGTCACATCCGCCGAGTCCATGTCTGCCCTAACCCAGTCTGTGCTCTTGATCTCTACTCTCTTGACAAGTGTCATTGTCCTATTTCAGGTTTTTCACATTTCAGCTTAAGGATTAGCATAGGAACAATGTTGCCACAACACTCCATTGCTTCATTTACTTCATTGGCTCCCTGTGCAAGCAAATATTGACTTCAAATTATTAGTTATTTGCAATAAATTCTCCGACAATCATACGTAACTTCTCGTCTGCAGACACAACAAATCTTTCTGTTCCAAAGACGCGTAGTAAACATTTAGGTTATCTCTCTTTCTCTTCTCCCAGTCAATGGAGTGCGCTATGAGAGTACATTTTTATCAGCTTGGCCTTAGAAATGACACTTCAAACCTATTCTCTACAAACTCCTCTTTTCTCCTCAGACAATCTTACCTCCCTTTGAACGATGAACAACTCATGCTGATGTGTGTCATCTACCTTGTCACAACACACGGTATTGGTTTGGGTCGTTCAACATTGTTTTCATCAAGTTCAGCTCAAAAGTCTAGATTGTGTCTGCCAATCAAGTCTAGATTGTGTCTGCCAATCAAGTCTAGATTGTGTCTGCCAATCAAGTCTAGATTGTGTCTGCCAATCAAGTCTAGATTGTGTCTGCCAATCAAGTCTAGATTGTGTCTGCCAATCAAGTCTAGATTGTGTCTGCCAATCAAGTCTAGATTGTGTCTGCCAATCAAGTCTAGATTGTGTCTGCCAATCAAGTCTAGATTGTGTCTGCCAATTAAGTCTAGATTGTGTCTGCCAATCAAGTCTAGATTGTGTCTGCCAATCAAGTCTAGATTGTGTCTGCCAATCAAGTCTAGATTGTGTCTGTCAATCAAGTCTAGATTGTGTCTGCCAATGAAGTCTAGATTGTGTCTGTCAATCAAGTCTAGATTGTGTCTACTAATACTGTTATATGAATCGCAGTTAACCTAGCCCCATGCTAGTGTAGCACACTATTTTGTATTTTAATTTTTGTGTCTGTCATTAAGATGGTTTAAACTTGTGTTTGCTATATTTCACAAAAGTTTTATTTCATTTTATTGTTTGTTGGAAAGGCACTAAGCATAACAAGATCTTGTAACCGGTTTTTAAAAATTCAAAAACAATTTGACTGCACTTCTAATTATCTGAAAACTTTGTGATGTGTGTGGTTCTAAGACATTTGAACATTTCTAAACAATTTAAAAAAAAATACTAAAAATCTAATTTGTTGAAATAGTAACATATGCCAACATTTGTCACACAAATTTCGCATCTTTTAATATCGACTATTAAAAGAAATGAAATGAAGAAAACAAAATTTGAATTATTTCTATATTCCCCATATAAATCAGGTTTTTTTACCTTTTCACTGTACGATTAAATAAGTATTTAATTGAGTGTTGCGCCAATCTCTCTATTATACAACTGGTACGTGTCATCATATCTCCAACTGCCCATCTGTCAAGTACAGTACTGCTCCTAGTCATCATATCTCCATCTACCCATCTGTCAAGTACACTACTGCTCCTAGTCATCATATCTCCATCTGCCCATCTGTCAAGTACACTACTGCTCCTAGTCATCATATCTCCATCTGCCCATCTGTCAAGTACACTACTGCTCCCAGTCCTATCTCCAACTGCCCATCTGTCAAGTACACTACTGCTCCCAGTCCTATCTCCAACTGCCCATCTGTCAAGTACACTACTGCTCCTAGTCATCATATCTCCAACTGCCCATCTGTCAAGTACACTACTGCTCCTAGTCATCATATCTCCATCTGCCCATCTGTCAAGTACACTACTGCTCCCAGTCCTATCTCCAACTGCCCATCTGTCAAGTACACTACTGCTCCTAGTCATCATATCTCCATCTGCCCATATGTCAAGTACACTACTGCTCCCAGTCCTATCTCCAACTGCCCATCTTTCAAGAACACTACTGCTCCCAGTCCTATCTCCAACTGCCCATCTGTCAAGTACACTACTGCTCCTAGTCATCATATCTCCATCTGCCCATATGTCAAGTACACTACTGCTCCCAGTCCTATCTCCAACTGCCCATCTGTCAAGAACACTACTGCTCCCAGTCCTATCTCCAACTGCCCATCTGTCAAGTACACTACTGCTCCCAGTCCTATTTCCAACTGCCCATCTGTCAAGTACACTACTGCTCCCAGTCATCATATCCCCACCTGCTCATCTCTATTCTTTATGATACCCTACTGCTCACCTATAATTCTACCGCCACTTGCCCTTCTGTCTAGTACCCCACTGCTCGCAAAGTTCTGCTATCTATTATTCTACTTATCACAAGTAACAAATTGCCTCACGTTTTCTAACGTCGACTTGTGTCAAGGTTTTAGCCCCGACTGTCCCATGAATTATTGATAGCTTCAAGAATGTGTTCTGAGACGGCCCTCCATGGTGAAGTCTGCGCATTGTTAGTTAATGATAAGTCGATCATGAAGATGAAGGACTGGACGTTGTGCTGTGTTGTGCCCCTGCCCAATGCTTGTTGTTTAAGAGCTGATCACTGGATGTTGTGCTGTGTTGTCCCCCTGCCCAATGCTTGTTGTTTAAGAGCTGTGATCAGTTCAAAATGATTTGTCAACATTGGTGGTCTGTAAAACTGTATTTATAAAAATTGTGTATAAATATAATTGTACCTGTGATTAGTTGTTGGTGACGTCAACATCATAAGTACTGATTACAAGAGATGTGCAATAGCTGAAACTGTAGAAATGTTTTAAATGTATTGTACTTTTACTGTCTGTATCTTCTTTCATAGAATGACACCTTTGCATACCTTGAATTATACAACTATATTTGCTAAAAAAAAATTATTTAAATTATTTATTTAAAAACGAAAATGATTATATTTATATGAAACAGAAAGAAACACTTTAGTTTCTTCATAGCAATTTTAAAGCTAGCGTTAAAAGACATAAAGGTTTCCTTTGAAACAAAAATACACATTTCAATAACGCACAATGATTGGCTTTCAAAACGATGTAAACGACAATTTAATGAGCAACGAGGGGAAAGAAAGAACTGAAGATGGCGGGATGCAGCTGACCAAGTCAATGTCGCTCCATTAAAAGTAGAACAAAATAGTAAAGTCACATGGACTTTTCTTTCTTCAAATTCATCTTTCAGTGTTGTATGGAGCGTTGTCGAAAAAGTTCAACCAAACCAACATAGTCAAATTAACTTAAGCTATCTCAGTTTGTTATAGATTTATGCACTTCCCTTGTGTTAACTTAAATGTTATACATAAGCCTTGCCTATACGTCATACACCAACCTTGTGTCAAATGTTAAACATAAGGCTTGCCTATACGTCATGCACCAACCTTGTGTCAAATGTTAAACATAAGCCTTGCCTGTACGTCATGCACCAACCTTGTGTTAAATGTTAAACATAAGCCTTGCCTATACGTCATACACCAACCTTGTGTTAAATGTTAAACATAAGCCTTGCCTATACGTCATGCACCAACCTTGTGTCAAATGGTAAACATAAGCCTTGCCTATACGTCATACACCAACCTTGTGTCAAATGTTAAACATAAGCCTTGCCTATACGTCATGCACCAACCTTGTGTAAAATGTTAAACATAAGCCTTGCCTGTACGTCATGCACCAACCTTGTGTTAAATGTTAAACATAAGCCTTGCCTATACGTCATACACCAACCTTGTGTTCCCAGCGTTCAACCCTCCTTAGCCAACTCCGATCCCGTCAAATGTGTTACTCATGTTTGAGTTATGGATCGTTTATTACCATCGATGCTCACGGTTATCTTCCCTTACATTCATATATTTATTACTACAGCCATAAGTGATACAAAGAAGCGCTGAGCCCCTCGGGAATGTAAACGGGCCTGTTTCCTGTGCCATCTATATTCAAGACCTTAGGGGCTGATGTACTCAATCCGACCATTCGTTTGGCGTGGTGCCCAAACAAGAAAGAAAAAAAAGTTAATAAACCATCACGTGACGTAACCAGCGTCGCCCTTTATTATCAATAAATAACTCTTACTTTAAACCCTTGGTAAGTCTTAGGTTATAATAATAATAATAAATTGATTATTTATATAGCGCTGTATCTCAGTAAGGAACTGGGCTCACAGCGCTTTACATGAAAGAAATAACATACCTATAAGTATTAAATTAACTTCCATATCATAACAAACACAAAAATTACAGTACATTATTCATAAGCTACGTTAATCATTTACAAGAAATTTTATTTCATTAATTTTGAAAATAAATTTTGAAAAGATGTGTCTTAAGTGCAGTCTTGAAGGACTTGGTTGTTTGAATACTACGTATGTGTAATGGTAGAGAATTCCATTGTTTGGCTGCACAAAAAGAGAACGACCTTTCACCAAATGTTTTGGTGCGTGTCGTAGGAACAGAGAGGACGCGTGTGTCGGCAGAAGATCGTAGCTGGTGAGTGGGTGAGTAGACCGACAAAAGTTCAGTAAGATACGATGGGCATGAGTCCGAAAAGAAGTTGTGACAGAGAACGGCCAGTTTGTAATCAACACGGGCTTGTATAGGCAGCCAATGAAGTGAGCAAAGAAGGGGAGTAACATGGTCATGTTTTTTTGCCTTGAGCACCAGTCTGGCAGCTGAATTTTGAACTTTCTGTAGTTTTTCAATGCATTGTTTTGGCGCACCTGACAGAAGAGAATTGCAGTAATCCATACGAGCTAGTACAAGAGCACAGACAAGAGTTATTGTTGCACTAACTGTTAAGTAATGACGGATTGAGCTGATCTGACGAATGGCAGTGTAGGCAGAGCGACCGATGTGATTGGTAAAGTTGTTAATAGACATGTTGACAGAAATAATGTAGCCCAGATTCCTAGTCGATGTTGTGAACAGAATATCCGAACTGGCTACGTGAATTGACTTCGGAAGAGACAAAGTACTGCGTGATTTATTGTTGCAAAATAGAAGTGCTTCAGTCTTGTCATCATTCAGCTTGAGTTTGCTAAACGTCATCCAAGACTTTACCTCACCAATGCACTCTTGCATCAATTGGACGGCGGAGTCCATATTAGAGGGATCAGTGTGAGTATATAGCTGAGTATCATCTGCAAATGATTGGCTTTTAACTGAATGCTTTTCGAACAATAGAAGTAGTGGCCTTGTATACAGTACAAAATTACCGGACCCAAAACAGAGCCCTGAGGCACACCATAAAGCAAGTCAGCTTTGTGAGAGATACAGCCATCTACTGATACTACCTGTAATCTGTTAGATAAGTATGATTGAAACCAAGCCAGAACTGAGCCAGAAATTCCAAAATAATTTTGCAGGGTTTTAAGTAGTGTTTGATGGTCAACAGTGTCAAAAGCTGCACTAAGATCTAAGAGGACCAATATAGAAAGTTTCCCACTGTCCAGTGCGAGTAGGAGGTCATTTGTTACCTTCAACAGGGTGGTCTCTGTGCTGTGAGAAGGTCTGTAGGCCGACTGATTAGGACTTAGAAGAGTGTGGTCATTTAGATAAGAAAAAAGTTGTTTTAAGACTAGTTTTTCAATGACTTTCGACAAAAATGAAATATTAGACACAGGTCGATAGTTGTTTAAATTGTTTTGGTCTAAACCTTGTTTTTTCAGCAAGGGTTTTATAATAGCAGATTTACACAATGAAGGAAAGGTGCCAGATTTTAGACTTTCATTAACTATATTAGTTACTGTTGGGAGTAAGAGATCGAATGACTCAACCAATCTTAAATAACTCTTACTTTAAACCCTTGGTAAGTCTTAGGTTATCTTAAATAACTCTTACTTTAAACCCTTGGTAAGTCTTAGGTTATCTTAAATAACTCTTACTTTAAACCCTTGGTAAGTCTTAGGTTATCTTAAATAACTCTTACTTTAAACCCTTGGTAAGTCTTAGGTTATCTTAAATAACTCTTACTTTAAACCCTTGGTAAGTCTTTACAACTAATGTTTTCTTTACATGCAAATAACTTTGGAATTTGATAAAAACAAGGCTGATGTCGATTTTATTTGAAAATAAAGGGCCAAAGAAAACAGATCCCATTTTTCCTAAGTTTGAAATAGTGATTCATATAAACTACGTATATGATGAAATGATACTCTGTTTAGAAGATGCCTCTGTAATATACGAGATAAGTTTGGACAAAGACTTATCAGTAAAATCTGTTGATACAAGTTTACTTCAAGAGAATCCCTTGACATTATTCGTTGACATCTTGCCAGGTAACAAATCGAAGTCGGAAAATTTGGTCAATAAGAAAATAATACACTTGCCAGTCTGGCTGTCATTAAAGACAACAAATTTAACAATATCAAAAAGTGCTTTGAACATTAACAATGAAAATCAAATTTTGAACAGCCTGATAGATGTTGGTCATTCTGATACAAATGTTAGTCATCTATCTATTTGAGCCGTAATTCCTATATAACATGTTCCATCGGTAAGTCATACACATGCTAACAATGCAAGTTATATAATACGTCCAATTTAAGCAGTGGCGTAGCTAGAACTTTTGCCGCCCGGGGAGGTCTCAAATTTGCCGCCCTTTTTAGGGGCCATCCATAAATGACGTCACGCACCTGAGGAGGGAGTGACATACGTTTGTGATGAGGGGGGTCAAAACACGCAACTTTAAATAAATTTCCACTTTTATTAAATGGCAAAAATTTTATTTGAAACATGCTCATTTTCAAACAGAAAATACGGATTTTATTGTCAAAGCATTGTGGCATCTTATTGAAGAAGGGGTCAAAGTTTTTGAGACGACGTGTGACGAGGGGGGGGGAAAGGGGATGAAAAATCAGCCAAAATAGGGTGCTTCATTTATGGATGGCCACTTAGTCGATTATATTATGGTTTTTAAAAATTAATAAACATGAGTAAATAATTAAAATTGAAACGAAGTAAAGGTGGGGAACATGTTTACCATTGCATGCCATATTTATGTGAGCAGTAATAGAAGAGGCCGCATAAAATTATATACCTAAAAATACACATTTATAAAAATATAAGATACTTGTTTTAAAGGCAACAAGAAAGTTATTGAGCAATGAGACACAAAATATTCGAAATTAACGCCCAAAAAACATTAGCAATTACTGTTCTTTTATTTTTTATTTATAAATAATTTTTTTTTACAAACAAAGAAATTGCATACCTTAGCAGTGGCGTAACAACGGCTTGGCATTGGGGCAGTTGCCAAAGGCGCCGGCCTGCGCCAGTTCAAAAGGGCGCCGCTAAATCTCTAATTTTTAAATTTTTATTTAAATAAAAGGCATCAAAAATAAATTAGCCAAGGGCGTCAAAAGACCAGTTACGCCTCTGTACATTAGTATGTAAACATATTTATACATTTACTTTCCTAACTTTCATTAAAGAAAAATCGTGTATTATGCTATCAAAATTAAAATTATTTGTAATATCTTGTCTATGGACAGTATTGCAAGATTTTGCTGTCATTAATCGTTCATTGTGGAATGAAGATGATTTTTATCAACTTCAGTTTGGAGCAGCTCTTTTCACAACTAGCGACACTGATAGCAATAGTTGAAATATTCATAACAAAATTACAATGTTGGGTACAGAATTTTTCTAATCTATACAGTTGAATAAATTTTAATAGATCAAAGGTGCCTTTTCCCTCGTTTTTCTAACATAATGCCTCTTCTTGTAGTGTAAGTACAGTCATAAAAACATGTATCTTTTTTCTTTCCATATTGAACTGTCAATGTCAATAAAGTACTTTATTTGATGTTTAAATGCTTCATTTATTTAATTTAGTAGGTTACATGGTATTATATACGAATATTTTCCATGGATAAAAAAAACAACTACTGGTTGTACTTCTTGTTCAAAAGATAGAACCACGTCTTCTGAATTTTCCCTACTCATATTTCTTCTCCTTCTAGCTAGGCGTTCAGTTGATATCTCCATCTCTTAACAAATTGTTTGGCTGATATAACAGCATTTTGTATTAGCACATCTCTTTGTTCCATACCATGGCTTTGCATTAATTTAAAAAAATGACGGGTTCCCATAAATTAGATAACATAGAAGAGAAAAAGATTGCATTGAATTGAGTAAAATTCCAGCATCTGATCTCGTTTTCCTAGTTACTTTTTCAGATGTCAATTTTTCCAAGACGCTTGAAAGTTTAAAGTATGTCTTTTTCGAAATTATTATGCCTGTTGTGGTGTTTATTAACGGATAAATTTGAATATGTACATATTCTTGTCATAAATCTTAATAATTTTCCATAAAATAGACGAATTCAAATTATTTACACATTACTATTAATTTAATTTGATAGGCGTAACATGCTTAATGAATAACCGTATTTTAATGAAAAACACAAATTATTTGTTCTACTTTAATGCAATAAAAAAAATTAATGTTTAATAACTTACCTTACAATAATTTACTGAAAACTGAAGCAGTAATATAAATTACTACTAGCAAGTTAAATACAATATTTGAACCACCATGCCTTGTAGGTACTTGTTCGCGCATCATTCTGCGAATGTCGAAATTCCACGTAAAAACTGTCGTGGTGATATTAATAGCACACATTATTCGGCCCGGCTGTGATGTATTTTTGGGGTAGTTTTCTTATAAAAGCGTCATCTGTGACTTATACCGCTTAGTTTTCCAAACAAATGGATACGTTTTTTGAGCGATTAAAATTTTTTTGAACGGTTTTGCGTTAGTTAAAATATCCACTATGTAATCAAACAAATGTTGTGCGAATCCGTTAATTAAGACTCGAAATTACGAATATTTTTGCTTCACCTTGCTTTTCCCCCTTCAAAAGAAAAGCGCGTTTGTCGGAAATGTTTGTACTTTTCAAATGCCCACAAATGCCGCCCTTAAATGAGTGCCGCCCGGGGCGGACCGCCCCCACCTTCTCCCCCTAGCTGCGCCACTGAATGTAAGTCATATAATACTACCAATGTAATTCATATAATGCTACCAATGTAAGTCATATAATACTACCAATGTAAGTCATATAATGCTACCAATGTAAGTCATATAATACTACCAATGTAAGTCATATAATACTACCAATGTTAGTCATATAATGCTACCAATGTAAGTCATATAATACTACCAATGTAAGTCATATAATACTACCAAGGAAAGTCATATAATACTACCAATGTAAGTCATATAATGCTACCAATGTAAGTCATATAATGCTACCAATGTAAGTCATATAATACTACCAATGTAAGTCATATAATGCTACCAATGTAAGTCATATAATACTACCAATGTAAGTCATATAATGCTACCAATGTAAGTCATATAATGCTACCAATGTAAGTCATATAATGCTACCAATGTAAGTCATATAATACTACCAATTTAAGTCATATAATACTACCAATGTAAGTCATATAATACTACCAATGTAGGTCATATAATACTACCAATGTAAGTCATATAATGCTACCAATGTAAGTCATATAATGCTACCAATGTAAGTCATATAATACTACCAATGTAAGTCATATTATGCTACCAATGTAAGTCATATAATGCTACCAATTTAAGACATACATCTGCTCCTAATGTAAGACATAACTATTTTTTCAATGTAAACTCAATTTCAAATGTCTCTCTCACCATCGTCCATAATCAATATGACAAAACACATTACACATAACAAAAACTGTTGATGGAATTTTACATTACGTTTATTAAATGAAAAGAAACCATAACAATTGTTACAAATTCAGGCACTGCGAGAAAATGTTATGCTGATATTCATTACAAGCAGGATTAAAAATGTAGTAGTTTTGAATAATTTTTTTCGCGCGGTCATTTGAAATAATTGTCTTCTCTGGCAGAGGCTCCACAATTTTATTTATTATTTTTATATATAAATTTTTTTTCCATGCTTTAACTTTAACTTCAAAATCAAAATTCGTAGGAAAGATGTGTAGCTCTGTTAATCCCGCAGTGTTTACTTCGAATGCCTCCAGAGTTACCCTCCCAATTCCAGCCAGCGTCTCTTCAATCATTCATGAGCCGCTGACCTTAAAATTAAATAGTAATTTAAATTTTTGCTTGTCCCTCTGTGAACCAGACCGGCGCTTGAAAGGGGAGAATACAAATCCACTGATCAGGAAACATTCATCCTGAATGCCCTCCCCCTTTCCTCTGTTGACGTCCCCTCTCTGCCTTAGTTGAAATTGAAGACGCGTTGACGCTGTCCCACTCCCCCACACAAAAGCAAGGTCGGACCTCAATTGAAAAATTTATAGCCGCAGTTTGAGTAATCCAGTTTCGCGGGGTGGTCTTCACAAAGTAAACGAGTTAAGTCCCTTGTTTGAGTGACATGTCGCTGCCACAAATGAGATTACCACCCTTGTTGTTCTTCTCTCGTCTACGGGTTCAGGGTAGCGGGCTAGTGGTTGTCTGCCCCTGTTGAGCATTCTTATTGCCATTCTGTGGTTGTCTGCCCCTGTTGCGCATTCTTATTGCCATTCTGTGGTTGTCTGCCCCTGTTGAGCATTCTTATTGCCATTCTAAACAACAGACGGCGATGACAACTGAATTATTACAAATAGACTAACTGGAATGAACGTGAAATTAAAAAAAAACAACATATGCGTCTTAAAACTAATTAAAGGCAACAGATATTGTTCATTAATAATTAATATGGCCCATGTTCCTTTCAAGCTGCGCATCGACTTGACCGCGCAGGTATCTGAAGTTTAGAATTACTTAACGCAGGTATCAGAAGTACGACCTGACAACAGTTAAGAATTACTTAACGCAGGTATCAGAAGTACGACCTGACAACAGTTAAGAATTACTTAACGCAGGTATCAGAAGTACGACCTGACAACAGTTAAGAATTACTTAACGCAGGTATCAGAAGTACGACCTGACAACAGTTAAGAATTACTTAACGCAGGTATCAGAAGTACGACCTGACAACAGTTAAGAATTACTTAACGCAGGTATCAGAAGTACGACCTGACAACAGTTAAGAATTACTTAACGCAGGTATCAGAAGTACGACCTGACAACAGTTAAGAATTACTTAACGCAGGTATCAGAAGTACGACCTGACAACAGTTAAGAATTACTTAACGCAGGTATCAGAAGTACGACCTGACAACAGTTAAGAATTACTTAACGCAGGTATCAGAAGTACGACCTGACAACAGTTAAGAATTACTTAACGCAGGTATCAGAAGTACGACCTGACAATAGTTAAGAATAACTTAACGTATAACATTTTGATAAAGATAATATAATACACTTGTCTGTGTTTATGGGTTGTAAAGATGGCGTTTTTTAAAATTTTGCTCATGGACTATAGAATCTTAAAAGAAACATTTATAATTGATTAACTTATATTAGTATTTTTCAACACAAGAATAAAAAAAAAGTTTGCTAACACGTAAACGAAAAATCATTTTATGACTTAACAAAATTGCTGTTAAGAAAAGATGTCTAAATTTGTATTGTTATATTTACTAAATGTTTAGATTGTATTGTTATATTCACTTAATATTTAGATTGTATTGTTATATTCACTTAATACTTAGATTGTATTGTTATATTCACTTAATACTTAGATTGTAATGTTATATTCACTTAATACTTAGATTGTAATGTTATATTCACTTAATACTTAGATTGTAATGTTATATTCACTTAATACTTAGATTGTAATGTTATATTCACTTAATACTTAGATTGTATTGTTATATTCACTTAATACTTAGATTGTAATGTTATATTCACTTAATACTTAGATTGTAATGTTATATTCACTTAATACTTAGATTGTAATGTTATATTCACTTAATACTTAGATTGTAATGTTATATTCACTTAATACTTAGATTGTAATGTTATATTCACTTAATACTTAGATTGTATTGTTATATTCACTTAATACTTAGATTGTAATGTTATATTCACTTAATACTTAGATTGTAATGTTATATTCACTTAATAGTTAGATTGTAATGTTATATTCACTTAATACTTAGATTGTATTGTTATATTCACTTAATAGTTAGATTGTAATGTTATATTCACTTAATACTTAGATTGTAATGTTATATTCACTTAATACTTAGATTGTAATGTTCTATTCACTTAATACTTGGATTGTAATGTTATATTCACTTAATACTTAGATTGTATTGTTATATTCACTTACTACTTAGATTGTAATGTTATATTCACTTAATACATAGATTGTAATGTTATATTCACTTAATACTTAGATTGTAATGTTATATTCACTTAATACTTAGATTGTAATGTTATATTCACTTAATAATTATATTGTAATGTTATATTCACTTAATACTTAGATTGGAAGTCAATCTCTCTCCCTCTTTTCACTCACAAGCATTCCTCTCAATTATGTTAAAAGTAGGTATGTGGAAATTAACGATTAATATCTCGATTAATCGTTAAAATTTTTGATCGATTAAAATTATTCTAATCGATAAAAATTCGATTAATATTAAATAAAATTTTTATAATAGGCATTTTTAAAATTTGTTCTATTAATTAATAATTAATTATAAATAATTAATATTAATTTATATATTTTGTTGCATACAAACTTCTCCCGCGTAATATTATAATTTATTGTATTACTTTATGTGGACCGGCAGACGTCAACTAAAAATTGGCTGACAGCATCAGCGCAGTTCAATTTAAACGTATAACTAGAATGTTGGGCAAAAATTTTGTTTTTAAGCTAACTACGGATGGCAAAGTCGAAGATGGTGAAAAAGTTTACTGTGTTCACTGCCATAAAAAATTCATTTTTAAAGGATCAAATACATCGCTGACGTACCACCTTCGCCTTCAGCACAAACATCCGATCAAGTATCGACACACTGTCATAAAATTTAGTTCAAAATATTCTTAATTTTCAATGTCTGTGAGAAATGTTCAGTTTAATGACGTCATAAATTTCTATTTTTGGCTTTAATAGAAAATAACGATTAATTAATCGATAATTTTTCCAAATTTAACGATTAAATTTAAATTAATCGATAACAGCCCTACTAAAAAGTATTACCTAAATTCTCCAACAAGAATTCCCCTCCATTCTCTAAAATCATTCGCCTCCTTGCTCTCAAGTTTTACTTTCACCAGCTTGAAATCGTTTGACTCCACCGTCAATTACTTAACAAATTATAACTTTATAAAACACAAACTCTTCAGGAACAAACATCATCATATCATGGACATGTCTAACTCAGTAGACCGACTCCTACATATCATGGAATGTCTAATTCAGTAGACCGACTCCTACATGTCATGGACATGTCTAACTCAGTAGACCGACTCCTACATATCATGGACAAGTCTAACTCAGTAGACTGACTCCTACATATCATGGACATGTCTAACTCAGCAGACCGACTCCTACCTATCATGGACATGTCGTCTAACTCAGTATACTGACTCCTACATGTCATGGACATGTCGTCTAACTCAGTAGACTGACTCCTACATATCATGGACATGTCGTCTAACTCAGTAGACTGACTCCTACATATCATGGACATGTCTAACTCAGTAGACTTACTCCTACATGTCATGGACACGTCGTCTAACTCAGTAGACTGACTCCTACATGTCATGGATATGTCGTCTAACTCAGTAGACCGACTCCTACATATCATTTACATGTCGTCTAACTCAGTAGACTGACTCCTACATATCATGGACATGTCTAACACAGTAGACCGACTCCTACATATCATGGACATGTCTAACTCAGTAGACCGACTCCTACATATCATGGACATGTCGTCTAACTCAGTAGACTGACTCCTACATGTGATGGACATGTCGTCTAACTCAGTAGACTGACTCCTACATATCATGGACATGTCGTCTAACTAAGTAGACCGACACCTACATATCATGGACATGTCGTCTAACTCAGTAGACCGACTCCTACATATCATGGACATGTCGTCTAACTCAGTAGACCGACTCCTACATATCATGGACATGTCGTCTAACTCAGTAGACTGACTCCTACATGTCATGGACATGTCGTCTAACTCAGTAGACTGACTCCTACATATCATGGACATGTCGTCTAACTCAATAGACTGACTCCTACATATTATGGACATGTCTAACTCAGTAGACCGACTCCTACATATCATGGACATGTCTAACTCAGTAGACCGACTCCTACATATCATGGACATGTCTAACTCAGTAGACCGACTCCTACATATCATGGACATGTCGTCTAACTCAGTAGACTGACTCCTACATGTCATGGACATGTCGTCTAACTCAGTAGACTGACTCCTACATATCATGGACATGTCGTCTAACTAAGTAGACCGACACCTACATATCATGGACATGTCGTCTAACTCAGTAGACCGACTCCTACATATCATGGACATGTCGTCTAACTCAGTAGACCGACTCCTACATATCATGGACATGTCGTCTAACTCAGTAGACTGACTCCTACATGTCATGGACATGTCGTCTAACTCAGTAGACTGACTCCTACATATCATGGACATGTCGTCTAACTCAATAGACTGACTCCTACATATTATGGACATGTCTAACTCAGTAGACCGACTCCTACATATCATGGACATGTCTAACTCAGTAGACCGACTCCTACATATCATGGACATGTCTAACTCAGTAGACTGACTCCTACATATCATGGAAATGTCGTATAACTCAGTAGATCGACTCCTACATATAATGGACATGTCGTCTAACTCAGTAGACCGACTCCTACATATCATGGACATGTCGTATAACTCAGTAGATCGACTGTTACATATCATGGACATGTCGTCTAACTCAGTAGACTGACTCCTACATATCATGGACATGTGTAACTCAGTAGACTAACTCCTAGATATCATGGACATGTCGTCTAACTCAGTAGACCGACTCCTACATATCATGGACATGTCTAACTCAGTAGACCGACTCCTACATATCATGGACATGTCTAACTCTGTAGACTGACTCATAGATATCATGGACATGTCGTCTAACTCAGTAGACCGACTCCTACATATCATGGACATGTCTAACTCAGTAGACTGACTCCTACATATCATGGACATGTCTAACTCAGTAGACCGACTCCTACATGTCATGGAATTGTCTAACTCAGTAGACCGACTCCTACATATCATGGACATGTCTAACTGAGTAGACCGACTCCTACATACCATGGACATGTCGTCTAGCTCAGTAGACTGACTCCTACATATCTCTCAGGGGACGCAACCTCGTTGAACTCGGCAAATATCTTTGACGCAGTTATCCCGCCTGCCGCTTCGATTGGTGCGTGTAATAAAAAATGGGGGAGGCGTAATGGAATTTGACACTTGGTTTTGTTGGCCAAAAACATTTCAATAAAGGCGTGGGTAGAGCTGAAGGCGTGGGTAGAGCCGAAGACGAACAGTTGAACTATTTTGAACACAATGACTAGTAAATACTAGTCATTAGATAATAGAAGAAAATTTATTAGAATTTTAAATTATACTTGTATTACATTTACCGCTATTTATTTTATGTGTTAATTTGGATGAGGAGTAGAGGATATTTCACTATTGAATGAAATGACGTAATGAAATTTTGGCTGTGACGGGATCAACCCATGAGAAAACGAACACTCTAAAAATGATAGATATATTGACGGCGTAAACCCTTCCTTTCATTGAGTAGGTCCACTCCTAGTTTAAACATATTCCCTCACAGACCCGCCCCTGAAGCTCCAAGAGTTAGGGAAAAAAAATAATTTTGGGATTTTCTCTTTAACTGGAGTAAGGCGTGCGAGTCAAAGGTGCCATACCCTAGCTGAATATCTGTAATATTTTTGTTTTGTTTTGTGTGACTGGGACATGTGTAATACATGATAGGCCTTTAGAAATGTGTGTTACTGTGTTACATTTAGTATGTGGAATGTGTGTATTAAACTTAGTGATTAGAAATTATTTTTACTTTCAGTAATTTTAGATACGTGTATTGCATTCAGTAATGGGGTAATGGGAAACTTGTTCATAGTGTTTCATTTAGCCATTGGAAAATATTTGTACCATTTAGCGTTGTTCTTATTATATAACATTTACTGTTTGTTATCATTGTATAAACTTTAGTTTTTGTTATGATTATATAACAAACAGTGTTGTTATAATTATATAACATTTTGTGTTTGTTATAATTTATTATATAAAAAATTTTCTTTTGTTATATCCTTAGAATAGAATCTAGATGTCACATCCGTGATATTTGCTACATATTTCCTCTCTCCCAATTCCTTGATACATTTACTGTTGGTCCTCTACTAGTGTCAAACCATGTCAACACAGTCAACCAAATTTGACATTGACACCCCTCTCGTGTGACAAATATTTAAAGCCAGTCTTAAAACAATCATTTACAAACTGTGATTATTCTTTTTAAAGCTATTAAACATTCTGACCATTCTATTTAAATACATTTTTGCACCTATACAATTTCAGCTGCTTTCTGGCTTAAATGAATGGGACACAAACAATCCAGTCAATGTTATGAAAGGTTTCTCATGTGTCCGTATGGTATTTATACATGTGGCTTTAAAAAATATGAGATGGATAATTGAGTTTAATCACATTGCTTTTGGTGATGATTAAATTATGCATAAATGATACAGTGGATAACTACATAGAGCTTACACATAGAGCATACATATGTGTTGTGGATGAATATTGGAAACATACATCAATGTTGTAGAAAGTATATGAAGCATACATAAGAGTTTAAATGAAGATAGTTTGCCTGCATGTGTTGTAGAAACTTCAATTAGTGTTGCACATGTTATTGTAAAATTCTATTTATCGATGTAACTTTGTTGTTAAATTTATTATCATAAATTAAATGTATCGATGACGCGAATGATTGAATGGTTGCTGTGACGTCAAGACTTTGACTTCTTCCTTCGCTTGCCTGACTTGACGGGCTGGACAATAGACACCGGATATAACCTCCTGGCCTCTGACCTCTCCTCAGGGGTCACTGCGCTGTAGTCCAGTACCTCCAGTTTGGGGAGGCTACTGATAACAAAATACCTGACGAGAATACACAATGTTACAGTCAGTTATCGGGACGAGATGTTCATGTTGTTAGAAATTAAAGCGTATGGCCAGTATGGGAAGGTAACATCAAGCGATCTAGTTTTGTTTCGTAATTATGTATACACATCTTTATAAAAATTGAACAGGGAGTTCACCAAATGCGATGTGGGATGTAATAAATGTTAATGGGGACTTCGTCTTGGCTTTTTGTAACAAGCACTGTAGCACATTGACGTTTTGTTTTTAGCACTGTAGCACACTGGCGTTTGGTGCCCAGCACTGTAGCACACTGGCGTTTGGTGCCCAGCACTGTAGCACATTGACGTTTGGTGTCAAGCCCTGTAGCACATTGACGTTTTGTTTTTAGCACTGTAGCACATTGACGTTTTGTTTTTAGCACTGTAGCACATTGACGTTTTGTTTTTAGCACTGTAGCACATTGACGTTTTGTTTTTAGCACTGTAGCACATTGACGTTTGGTGTCAAGCACTGTAGCACATTGACGTTTTGTTTTTAGCACTGTAGCACATTGACGTTTGGTGTCAAGCACTGTAGCACATTGACGTTTTGTTTTTAGCACTGTAGCACATTGACGTTTTGTTTTTAGCACTGTAGCACATTGACGTTTGGTGTCAAGCACTGTAGCACATTGACGTTTTGTTTTTAGCACTGTAGCACATTGACGTTTTGTTTTTAGCACTGTAGCACATTGACGTTTGGTGTCAAGCCCTGTAGCACATTGACGTTTGGTGTCAAGCACTGTAGCACATTGACGTTTTGTTTTTAGCACTGTAGCACATTGACGTTTGGTGTCAAGCACTGTAGCACATTAACGTTTTGTTTTTAGCACTGTAGCACATTGACGTTTTGTTTTTAGCACTGTAGCACATTGACGTTTGGTGTCAAGCACTGTAGCACATTGACGTTTTGTTTTTAGCACTGTAGCACATTGACGTTTGGTGTCAAGCACTGTAGCACATTGACGTTTTGTTTTTAGCACTGTAGCACATTGACGTTTGGTGTCAAGCACTGTAGCACATTGATGTTTGGTGTCAAGCACTGTAGCACATTGATGTTTGGTGTCCAGCACTGTAGCGCATTGAGGTTTTGTGCCCAGTGCTGCAGCACATTGAGGTTATTTGTATCAAGCACTGTAGCGCATTGAGGTTTTTTGTGTCCAGCACTGTAGCACATTGAGGTTTTGCGCCCAGCACTGTAGCACATTGAGTTCTTGTGCCCAGCACTGTAGCACATTGAGGTTTTGTGTCCAGCACTGTAGCACATTGAGGTTTTGTGTCCAGCACTGTAGCACATTGAGGTTTTTTGTGTCCAGCACTGTAACACATTGACGTTTTGTGTCCAGCAATTTAGCACATTGAGGTTTTGCGCCCAGCACTGTAGCACATTGAGGTTTTTTGTGTCCAGCACTGTACATACAAAATGCACATTTCCACTTCAAGAGACATAGATAACGCTTAGGGGACATCATGGGACTTTAGATCTAGCCTTATATTGTGACTATTAATTGAGCCCCAAATTGGGACATTTGATTGAGTCTTTAATTGGGACATTTGATTAAGTCTTTAATTGGGACATTTGATTAAATCTTTAATTGGGACATTTGATTAAGTCTTTAATTGGGACATTTGATTAAGTCTTTAATTGGGACATTTGATTAAGTCTTTAATTGGGACATTTGATTAAGTCTTTAATTGGGACATTTGATTAAGTCTTTAATTGGGACATTTGATTAAGTCTTTAATTGGGACATTTGATTAAGTCTTTAATTGGGACATTTGATTAAGTCTTTAATTGGGACATTTGATTAAGTCTTTAATTGGGACATTTGATTAAGTCTTTAATTGGGACATTTGATTAAGTCTTTAATTGGGACATTTGATTAAGTCTTTAATTGGGACATTTGATTAAGTCTTTAATTGGGACATTTGATTAAGTCTTTAATTGGGACTAATGATGGAGTCGAATATTCCAAACGATTTCTTTTTGAAGCTGTAATGATGACTTAATTACGTTTAACAAGCAACAAAATAAGACTTGCGATGTGTAACAGTTCCACTTACCTGTAATCCAAATACTGCTGATAGTTTCCACCGTTAAAGAAACTCGGCGCCGCTTCGTTGTTCATCATTGACAAGATCCTGATGTTAGGACAATGTTTGGCCACGTTCGTGATGAACAGACCTGTGTCATGGAAAGAGAAGATGTATCAAGAATTGCAACTGTTTCCAAACATGCTGGTCCCAACGTTGTTTTAGATCAACGCCCCAAAGACGCAATAAACACCGGCACTAGCATCACATTTGTGTTACCTTACCAGAAACAGATATTGGCTTTTTTATGTTTAGCTGTTTGTCTTCAAGGTGTTTTGTTATTGTTTTTTTTCGTTAAATACAAACATAAAAATATAAACCCCAAAGGTCAACAGAATCACAAATACATGTAAATAAAAAATCTATGACACAGAGGTCACCCATACAGATCTCAGAAAAAATTATTAGAATCAGGTCACGCATGTATTAAAAAAGACGTCTCTAGTGCATGTGTAAAATAAAACAAACCCATAAAAAACAAAGTTTTTGACTATAAATCCCTTATATTAGAGACATAACTAACAGTACTGATTAAGTTCAAACGCGACAAACATTTACAGACTGAATCTTTCTTAACTCCCCTTTGCTTTATACCCCGGGGGGGTGGGGGGTGGGAGAGGGGAAAGGTCTGCTCACCGATCGCTGGACCAAGCTCAGCGTGACACGTAAAATGTAAACAAAAGCACGCCGGTACATCGACGATGTGGCGTCAACGCGCGACTGAACTGTCACATGAAAAAAAAACAATAACAAACTGTGAAATTGAATTACACAGTCAACACAGTTCAAGCGCATTACAGCACACACACCACCGAGAGCTGGTAGGTCGTTACGTCAACAAGCACGTTGGTTCTAAATATACGCAGTGCCGGAATCTGGGTCGCGCAGGCCTACTGTATGGTAACACACAGTGAACGGATAGCAAGCTCTCTGATGTTGGTTAATTCCAGGAAATATTTGTAAATAAACCTTGAACTTGAGAAGCTATGGACTATTAACAACAGTGTCAGTGTGATTTATGAATCAAGGAACTTAAGTTATATCCATTCATTGTGTGAAGAGTTTGATAATTGCAATTTTGGATTAATGGAGTGAAATAATATGTCTAAGAACTACACTACTAAAATTCGGAAATTGCAAATTTAACTAAGTGACTTATTTCATAGTAAAAACTTTGGACCATCGGATGTGTTTTGTAAGTCTGAGGGAGCGTTTATATAACGTATACTAAAGATCCCGTGTGAGGATGCTTTGTTGTCTCATCTTGTCAAAACTAAATTTCATGGTTTAGACGCGTCACTTATTTGGACTTAACATTTTGAAATCAAGATTGTTGCATTTGGAAGATTTATACCTTAATAAATAAATACCTAAATTCCTTACCAAATTGCTTGACTCATATCATTCCATATAACAAAACATGGATTACTACCAAGAATTCACTGTCACTGCCATAGCTAAAGAGATCGGACTAAGTGGAAAAGAAATGAAAGACTTTATTGAAGAGAAAGTCAAAATTGCTGAAGAAAAAGAGAAGCAAAGAATAGCTGAAGAAAAGGAAAAGCAAAGAATTGCTAAAGAAGAAAAAAAGCTAAGAAAAGCTGAAGAAAAAGAAAATCAAAGAATTGCTGAAGAAAAAGTGAAGCAAAAGCAAAAAGAAGCCAAAGAAAAAGAGAGGCAAAAACAAATCATTGAAAGAGAAGAAAGAGCTGCAAAAAGAGAACTTGAAAAAATTAAAAATGACAACTTAAAACTACAAATTGAGCTAGAGAGTAGAGGCCACAATCCTGGTAATGAAACAAATAGAAAGTCAGCACCAAAGGACACTATCAAAGTTAGGAAATATGATAGCCAGAAAGAAAAAAATGGATGTTTATCTGGATTATTTTGAATCCATAATGGCCATGAAAGGTTATGATGAAGAAGATTGGCCAGCACAACTGATGACTCAAATAACCGGAGAAGCATTTGAAGCTTACAACAGTATAGCAAAAGAAGACAAAACCATATATAAGAATGTCAAAAAGGCACTTCTATGTCATTTCCGAAAGTCAGAAAATGATTATAGAAAAGAATTTCATGAAATGAGAATCAAGATGGACAAAGATCCACAGATCATAGTGCATGAAGCACAAGTCAAATTAACAAAATGGCTGGAACTGACAGCAATAGATACGAGCAATCCAAAGGCCATACTAGACATGGTGTTAATTGAACAGTTTTTAGAAAATGCAACACCAACTCTATTCGCATATTTAACTGATAAGAAAGTTCGTACTCAAGCAGAGCCAACAAATGCATTACGCACATTCAAAGGTAGACAAGCATGGAAAGAAAATTATCATCATAATTCCAGACATATAGATTATGATCAAAGTAGACAATCATGGAGAGACAGATATAATCATAATTCCATATATAGAGATTATAATCAAGGTAGAAGATCATGGAGAGGAAGATATAGCTTTGATTCCAGAATAAGAAATTTTGATCAACCATGTGGAAAGAATGAAAAACATGACATGGAAGATAAAATAAAGTTGAATCGAGAAGAAATAAGAACTAGTGACACTATAGCCACCATTGACAATCACGTATATGACAAAAGGGATTTAGGCCATAGTAGCAGAGATAGAGATGGTGATGGTGAGTAATAGGACATTTATGTGCAATCATATGAAGTAGGAAGAATTATTGGTCGTGGAGGAAACAGAATCAGAAACATTGTAGAAGACAGTGGTTGTCGGATAAAGGTGTCTCGTGACACGTGACTCATCTGGCCGAAATTCTGTTGGATTATCTGGAAGCAAATAAGCCATCTCAGAAGCCAAGCGAATTATTCAAATAATTCAAGATGCTAGAGTTGATATTGTGAATGGAAATGATCGTGGTTGTGGTTAGTGAACTATTGAACATTTAATAGTCTGTAAAAACATGCAAAGCCCATCTGTTTGAATTCATACTCGTCAGCTGAAGAATGACTACCTTTGAACTAGGCTATGCTACTAGCCGACTACAAATTTGACATTAAACCTGTGAAGGGAAGGACAATGTGGTTGAAGGCATATTAAGTAGAATGACAATAAATAAAGACATTATGTGAATTCCTAAATGATAAAACAAGAGACTGTATTAATATTAGTCTGTGAATTCCTAAATGATAAAACCAGAGACTGTAATTATATTAATATTTTTATTCGCTAAACAATAGACAAGGAACAGTGTTTGAATTCCACTGGATTATTAGATTAATTTTAATAATATTGATTGTTAAAAGTATTTTAATTACAGAACATTACAGATTTGTTTAAAATACCATTTTCATTTTTCAGCACAGGTAGACTGTTGCAGTCCTACATATTTTTTCTTACTGATTTTTATGTCTAGATGTTGTGTGTAAGGCAATGAATGTCCATTGATGGTAAATATTTGAAATTTGAATATAGATATAGATTAATTTGATTTTATTAAGACCTAAAACGTTGTATTTCATTAAAAAAAATTCTTGAAGGATGGGGGTGAATGTCACGTATGCATCACGAGTGTATCGCGTGTTGTATGACGGAGAGGTCACGTGAGTAAAATCACGGGAAAAAGAGTCGTTCCCATTGGCTAAGAAGGTTGGGGTATCAGTTGTTAGAAAACTTCCGTGGTGGAAGGACGGAAGATGTGTGCCTGTGTATTCCACGTTGTATAACCTCAAATTATATTTCTTTGTACAAAGTATAAATATTAAAGTTGTTTTATTGAAACAAGTTCTTCAGAGGATTATTGTGTACAAGGTTTTGTATTGAGAGAACGCCTACAAGAGTTATACATATAAAGGAAAACCATTGACACATGCGTTGTATAAAGATAAACTAAAAATGCATTAATTTAATTACAGTACGTTCGATCGATCTGAAATTTTGATACGATGCATTGTTAGGTAACACGAGTCTATATGCCAAATTTCAGCTCGATGGCATCACGGAAAGTGGGTACTTTTTTACTTTTGTTTTTCCGCCCACCTGCCCGACGTACGAAGAGATGACGACAGACAGCGAGAGAGAAAAGATTTCGAAGTTAATATAAGGGATTTAAAAACAAACAAACTAACAAACAGACTCACCCAAGTTTTGAATGTTGTTATGGTTGACCCACAAGGTCTGCAGGTGGCGGCACAACGGCATCTTCACGTGGGACGAGATTTTGTTGTGATCCACAACGAGGCTCTGGAGGCGGGGCAGGCTGATGAGGAATCGGAGGTCTCTTGCAGAGGTCAAGGGTCACATGTATCAAGGTACAATTTTTGTGAAGCGAAAGTAGATTCGTCGTGCGTATTTACAGAACATAAGGTCCCATTACTGTCAAGACTGGTGTATGGAGTCGAAATTCCCAATTCTTATGTCAGAACAGATGGCAGCGCCTGTCTTTATTTAGCCAGTTAACTTTATAAATAGAATCAGCTGTTGACATATGCCTGAGAGACATGTCAAATATTATTTTCAATCTAAGAATCACTGGGGTGAGGGAGGGGCAGTCTGACAAAACTCCCGCTCCCCCCCCCCACCAAGTATAACGTCACGTGGTTGATGTATGTCAATTTGGGTTAAAACCAGTTTGTCTTTTCCTGGAATTCTTCATTAATAGCTTGATGCAAAGAGGGATACAACAGTACTTGACACGTGAGCTACGGTCAGTCATTAAATGTAGATTTGTTTCATTAATAGTGATGAGTACATTCATCAACAAAACAAGCATGAAATAAAATTTTAAAAATGCTGATTAAATAATAAATTAAAGAAACAGAGTAGAAAATAAAAAGAAAGTTAATTTGAAAATGTAAATATGCTAATAAACAATATAATAGCCCAAGTCACAGGATGGAGGGATGTCACCAGAACGCTGAGTGACATAGCAGTTAAAAAACAGATTAAAAAAAATAATTGAAAATATAGACGTAAAATCATAATCATTTTAATTTCGAGATTTTTAACAGAGTGGGGTGTGTTGTTTTTCGCCGTAAAATATTACATGACGTCAAATACCCAAACAAACAATATAATAGCCCAAGTCACAGGTTGGGGGGAGGATGTATCCGTAACGCTATGACGTCATTGTTTGAACTTATATTTAATATATATACAAGATGCGCATCAGGAGGTGTGAAAAATAATTATAAGTTAAAGATTCTCTCTGTACAAAAATATTATATGGCGTCATCGTTTTAGCTTATATTTTAATTTTGGAAAAGCGAACGATGTAAAAAGATGATTTGAGGAGTTATAACTATAAAATACTTTGTGTACATTTCAGGAAGTTTAATATTTCTTATTTATCAAACAAGGATAAGTTACTTGGGCTTTTGGAAAAAAGGTTCCCTTCAACCCCTAGTGTGAAAAGAATATAATAAAATACTTAAAAATTACGCAAAACTTGGACATTTCCAAAAAAATGAATATATAAACAATGTAATTTCTAAAGAAAACGATAACAACTTATGGTCCTTAATTAAGTCTGAAGAGAGGGAACACACAGTATTAGACTTACTAAAAGACCCAAACCAAAAAATTTATAATGCTAATGAGGCCAAAGCTAATATGTTCAACATATAATTGACATCAACATTTTCAGCCACAGGCTACAAGAACGTATTAATAAAGTTAAATAAAATAGAAGCATCATTTAACATAGATTTATATGGTACAAGTCTAAGTAAACACATCAAAATACTTTAAAAAACAAACAAAGCAACAGGTCCAGACGGAATACCAGTGAGACTAATAAAATGAACAATGAACATTTCCAATTTTTCAAGTACATTTCAAGCCTCTCTAAACCAGGGTAAGGTGCCCCAGAGTTGGAAGCTAGCTAATGTGACTCCGCTTTTTAAAAATGGAGATAAATTAGACCCTGGTAACTATAGACCTGTTTCTCTTACTAGCATTACTTGAAAATTACTTTAAAAAATGATATAAAGAGAATAGTTAATGACGGAGATAAAAATAATAGCTTGTGGCAACATCAAAAAGACTTTAGGAAAAACCGATCATGTGAAGCACAATTAATTGGTCTAATCAAAAGTCGAAAAGATAATAATAACGAAATCGATACAATATTACTAGACTTCTCTAAAACATTTGACTAAGTTCAACACTTTAGTTTACGCAAAAGATTAACTTTGGCATTTCGGGTCCCTTTACATCATTGGATCCAATACTTCTTTTTTTGGGTAGAGAGCAAACTGTAATAATTGATGGATCTATATAAGCACCAATAACTGTAATAATTGATGGATCTAAACCAGCACCAATAACTGTAATAATTGATGGATCTATATCAGCACCAATAACTGTAATAATTGATGGATCTAAACCAGCACCAATAACTGTAATAATTGATGGATCTAAACCAGCACCAATAACTGTAATAATTGATGGATCTATATCAGCACCAATAACTGCAATAATTGATGGATCTAAACCAGCACCAATAACTGTAATAATTGATGGATCTAAACCAGCACCAATAACTGTAATAATTGATGGATCTATATCAGCACCAATAACTGCAATAATTGATGGATCTAAACCAGCACCAATAACTGTAATAATTGATGGATCTATATCAGCACCAATAACTGCAATAATTGATGGATCTAAACCAGCACCAATAACTGTAATAATTGATGGATCTAAACCAGCACCAATAACTGTAATAATTGATGGATCTAAACCAGCACCAATAACTGTAATAATTGATGGATCTATATCAGCACCAATAACTGCAATAATTGATGGATCTAAACCAGCACCAATAACTGTAAAAATTGATGGATCTAAACAAGCACCAATAACGGTTCCACAAGGAACCTTCCTAGGGCCAAAAAGTTACACAAATGATTTACTATTAGCATCTCATCAGGAACAAAAGATAGTTATTTTCTGAAGATTGTATCATTTATAGAACAAGTTGGAACATTAAAGCTAAATATTACAAAAGACCAAGATGAATAGCCAAATATTACAGAAGACCAAGATGAATTACAACAAATGGACACTAATAGGAGTATATCCTTCCATCCGGGAAAGTGTCTACTGTAGTGAGTATGACAGGAAAAAAAAACACTATTAAATGCAAACTACTTCATTCATGGACAACTAATCCAAACTAAAGATGCAAAGTTTTAGGAGTAATAATAAATGAGAAATGGAATCTCAGTGTAATAAAGTAATTCAAAAATTCAGTTGAGATGTAAGCAACCTTTTGTCAGTACATTTTTATATTGTTTTGTTTTATTAGCAGTTGAAAAGTCACATGAGGTCAGTTATTTGATACAGTGATGTGAGACTAACGCAGGTGGTGATGTGAAGGTCATGGTTATAGTGAGGCGACCTTGAGTCTCACATCTCATTAGTGAGGTGATGTGAGACTAACGCAGGTGGTGATGTCAAGGTCATGGTTATAGTGAGGTGACCTTGAGTCTCACATCTCATTAGTGAGGTGATGTGAGACTAACGCAGGTGGTGATGTCAAGGTCATGGTCATAGTGAGGCGACCTTGAGTCTCACATCTCATTAGTGAGGTGATGTGAGACTAACGCAGGTGGTGATGTCAAGGTCATGGTCATAGTGAGGCGACCTTGAGTCTCACATCTCATTAGTGAGGTGATGTGAGACTAAGGCAGGTAGTGATGTCAAGGTCATGGTCATAGTGAGGCGACCTTGAGTCTCACATTTCATTAGTGAGGTGATGTGAGACTAAGGCAGGTAGTGATGTCAAGGTCATGGTCATAGTGAGGCGACCTTGAGTCTCACATCTCATTAGTGAGGTGATTACAGGGGCTAAACAATTTTCAGATCGTCCAACGCCAAGATTATCTTTGTTATGACTGACTTTCATTACGTCTCGTATAAGTCAAGATTTGGTCCTGATTCAACAAGGATAGAATACAAGATATAGTCTCGTATAAGTCAAGATTGGGTCCTGATTCAACAAGGATAGAATATAAGATACACAAACGATTCGTGTGATTATTAATGCACGAGTACACATTAAACATGCCTGCCGAACGCACATGCCACTCGGCCATTGGGCCTCTGGTTTATGTAATAGTAACATATAAGGTAAATATTATGTGTGTTTATTTAGTTTCTGATCAAGGCTTGTGCCGAAACCTTTACATACGGAATCGTCCTTTAGTAAAGTTCTACATTAAATAGTTGTTTTAATCACGCAAATCGTTCTTGTATCTTGTGTCTTATTTGTTAAATGTGTTATCGCAGTGCGGTGTGTCGTGCTAAACAAAGATACGAGACTTTGTTGTGTGCCATACTAAACAAGCATACGAGACTTTGTTGTGTGCCATACTAAACAAGGATATGAGACTTTGTTGTGTGCCATACTAAACAAGGATACGAGACTTTGTTGTGTGCCATACTAAACAAGGATATGAGACTTTGTTGTGTGCCATACTAAACAAGGATATGAGACTTTGTTGTGTGTCATACTAAACAAGGATACGAGACTTTGTTGTGTGCCATACTAAACAAGGATACGAGACTTTGTTGTGTGCCATACTAAACAAGGATACGAGACTTTGTTGTGTGTCATACTAAACAAGGATATGAGACTTTGTTGTGTGCCATACTAAACAAGGATACGAGACTTTGTTGTGTGCCATACTAAACAAGGATACGAGACTTTGTTGTGTGCCATACTAAACAAGGATACGAGACTTTGTTGTGTGTCATACTAAACAAGGATATGAGACTTTGTTGTGTGCCATACTAAACAAGGATACGAGACTTTGTTGTGTGCCATACTAAACAAGGATACGAGACTTTGTTGTGTGCCATACTAAACAAGGATACGAGACTTTGTTGTGTGCCATGTTAAACAAGGATACGAGACTTTGTTGTGTGCCATGTTAAACAAGGATATGAGACTTTGTTGTGTGCCATACTAAACAAGGATACGAGACTTTGTTGTGTACCATACTAAACAAGGATACGAGACTTTGTTGTGTGCCATACTAAACAAGCATACGAGACTTTGTTGTGTGCCATGTTAAACAAGGATACGAGAACTTTGTTGTGTGCCATGTTAAACAAGGATACGAGACTTTGTTGTGTGCCATACTAAACAAGGATACGATACTTTGTTGTGTGCCATACTAAACAAGGATACGAGACTTTGTTGTGTGCCATACTAAACAAGCATACGAGACTTTGTTGTGTGCCATACTAAACAAGGATACGAGACTTTGTTGTGTGTCATACTAAACAAGGATACAAGACTTTGTTGTGTGCCATACTAAACAAGGATACGAGACTTTGTTGTGTGCCATACTAAACAAGGATACGAGACTTTGTTGTGTGTCATACTAAACAAAGATACGAGACTTTGTTGTGTGCCATACTAAACAAGGATACGAGACTTTGTTGTGTGCCATACTAAACAAGGATACGATACTTTGTTGTGTGTCATAGTAAACAAAGATACGAGACTTTGTTGTGTGCCATACTAAACAAGGATACGATACTTTGTTGTGTGCCATACTAAACAAGGATACGAGACTTTGTTGTGTGCCATACTAAACAAGCATACGAGACTTTGTTGTGTGCCATACTAAACAAGGATACGAGACTTTGTTGTGTGTCATACTAAACAAGGATACAAGACTTTGTTGTGTGCCATACTAAACAAGGATACGAGACTTTGTTGTGTGCCATACTAAACAAGGATACGAGACTTTGTTGTGTGTCATACTAAACAAAGATACGAGACTTTGTTGTGTGCCATACTAAACAAGGATACGAGACTTTGTTGTGTGCCATACTAAACAAGGATACGAGACTTTGTTGTGTGCCATACTAAACAAAGATACGAGACTTTGTTGTGTGCCATACTAAACAAGGATACGAGACTTTGTTGTGTGCCATACTAAACAAGGATACGAGACTTTGTTGTGTGCCATACTAAACAAGGATACGAGACTTTGTTGTGTGCCATACTAAACAAGGATACGAGACTTTGTTGTGTGCCATACTAAACAAGGATACGAGACTTTGTTGTGTGCCATACTAAACAAGGATACGATACTTTGTTGTGTGCCATACTAAACAAGGATACGAGACTTTGTTGTGTGCCATACTAAACAAGGATACGAGACTTTGTTGTGTGTCATACTAAACAAGGATACGAGACTTTGTTGTGTGCCATACTAAACAAGGATACGAGACTTTGTTGTGACTCAGGTCAAGCTCAATGATTGTGTTGCCGTACTGGGCAATAATGTCAATGGGCAACTCCGTCAGCTCCATGTAGGCCAGAGACACGCGATGACTCTTGGGCGAGCTGTCCACCATGGTGACCTGAGGTCATGGGACACCAGCTGTTGTCTGTTGGTCACCTATCGACACGTTGGTCACCTATCGACACGTTGGTCACCTATCGACAAGTTGGTCACCTATCGACACGTCTTGAACACACGGGTGTAAAGATATCAGCACTGATTTTGACAACGTTAAACTTACAAGTATCAAACACAATAGTTAACTTACAAGTATCAAACACAATAGTTAACTTACAAGTATCAAACATAACAGTAAACATAAGGCTGTTAAAATCATGCTTAACAGTCAGCTGATGACAAGTTAAACACATGTTAAACACAAGTTAAACACAAGTTAAACACAAGTTAAACACAAGTTAAACACAGAGGTGTACAAAGTACATTTAAGCACGCGGTTGTTAAGTCGAGGTCAATACACAGCTGCCAATCAAACTTAAACAGACAAAAAGGGCCAGTTATTTTTAAACTACTCAGAAATATGCCACCCCTACCCGCCCACCTTCTTTTTTTCCCTTTAGGTCATCAGTATAAAGGACTGTAAAGTAAACACTAATAAGGACACAAGTGTGTTTAAGATAAAATGACCACTTTAAGAGTTGAAGAAGACAAAGATCCCGAGAGAATTTTATGTATTTATTATCACAGAATTTAAAATTATGTTACTATTTTAGTATAAAAATTGGATACGTTTTTATTCTTTTTTAAAATAATTTTTTGAAAGATATTTTAAAAGACTTTATTGATTTGTATGCACTACATCTGATGACGTCAAAAACTACATGGCCATCTTAATGCCTTACTGCTAAAACAACGTACATGACTGACACGTGATCAGAGGCGTAACAACGACTTGGCACCGTGGCAGTTGCCAAGGACGCCGAGGATAACCCTTCAATACTCAACTTATTCTGCATAATTTAGAATTTTCCCTATTTCTGAAGGGCGCCAAAAATGAATTAGTCAAGGGCGCCAAAAATGAATTAGCCAAGGGCGCGGAAAACCCATTTACGCTTGTGCAGGTGATAGTACAACCAATCTTGTGTTGTTGCTGCAGTGTTATGACCAAGCGTAGTACAACCAATATTGTGTTGTTGCTGCAGTGTTATGACCAAGCGTATTTCTACTGAAACATTCCACTTGTTATCTAAATGAAGGCAGCCCACCAGATTAAACTACTGCCAGCCATGTCATCTACCGATAGGCATTTTAAATTTCACAATAGGAACAAACACAAATTGACCGTTCACATCTCCTGTGACGTCTTACATTAAATTCACTGTTCAAATCTCCTGTGACGTCTTACATTAAATTCACTGTTCACATCTCCTGTGACGTCTTACATTAAATTCACTGTTCACATCTCCTGTGACGTCTTACATTAAATTCACTGTTCACATCTCCTGTGACGTCTTACATTAAATTCACTGTTCACATCTCCTGTGACGTCTTACATTAAATTCACTGTTCACATCTCCTGTGACGTCTTACATTAAATTCACTGTTCACATCTCCTGTGACGTCTTAGATTAAATTCACTGTTCACATCTCCTGTGACGTCTTACATTAAATTCACTGTTCACATCTCCTGTGACGTCTTACATTAAATTCACTGTTCACATCTCCTGTGACGTCTTACATTAAATTCACTGTTCACATCTCCTGTGACGTCTTACATTAAATTCACTGTTCACATCTCCTGTAACGTCTTACATTAAATTCATTGTTCACATCTCCTGTGACGTCTTACATTAAATTCACTGTTCACATCTCCTGTGACGTCTTACATTAAATTCACTGTTCACATCTCCTGTGACGTCTTACATTAAATTCACTGTTCACATCTCCTGTGACGTCTTACATTAAATCACCGCGTCTCTAATCAACCACAACACATACAATATATGTCCATTTTATTACCGTATATACTCGTTCTATACCCGACTCTCTTTTTTTCGGGGGGGGGCAAAATCTAGGGGAAAAGGTTGGGGGGTTGGCTTACGAGCGGGTCATCGGTGATTTCTGCATTTACATTGAATTATTGAATATCGTTGTTGTTACTGTAGATCATCAAGGTCCTTGTCTAAATTCTACATTTTCGTTTTAATACAATAAAAAGCCATTTTTCGAATGCTATAAAAAAATACATCCATCTTCTCTGTTATTCAAATCTCTTTGTTCTTTAAACTAAACAAAAGTAAACAATCATAATGACCGATTTTAATGCCTTAGAAATTTAAAAGACTTTAAAATTAGCGCTGTAATAGCTGAGATATAACATATAATAATGCATTTAATAAATTAAAAACGTAAATTCTCAGGAGAAAATTAAATTTCGCTGTGAAATAATATACGTGTAGAAGCTGCAGAATTACCGATTGAAATATTAGGTTTAGTTAAACGTGTTAGAATATACCACATATATATTTTTTATTTACTATCAAGTTTTTAGGTAGAAAACTGATGTCACAAACGTGCACAATAAAACAAGTCGTACAACAATAGGTAGATGAATTATTTTAAAAATTTAATGTGTTTATAAATAATCATTTTACATGATGTCACTTACATTTCAAGATAAAGTATCCAGTTATCTGAGTCAAGAATGCTTTTCAAGAAATTCAAATGAATTTATTTATAAAAAATAATAAATATCGTCATTAATTGTATATTAATTTAACCTCAAAATACACACCTAATCTTATTTGAAGTACACAGATAGACACTGTGTTGACACAGACAACTGGATTAGAGAGTAACACATCTTACGGAAGTGATCTCATGCTGTGCTTCCTGCTGTTTTTTAAAAATAGTTCTGCCATGGATGTTGTTATTTATTAGTAACGTCACCATAGCAGTAACAACGTAACTAACTAGCAGTGTAATCAACAAGTTTGTTATCATTTTCTCTTAGATAACGTCTCCGGGGTCAGCCTATCAAATTGTCGTCACCAGGGATTCTAAAAATGTTGGTTTACCAGTAATTATTTTTAAAGTTTTGACAAATTACTCAAATGCAATGTCTATTTGGGTAAAGGTATTCTATACATGTATTATTTTCTTTTCCTTCTTATGGCTTCTTTATCATGGCTTCTTTATTAATATGTATTCATATTTATTTGTAAAATCTGCATGAAGTTACAAGACCAAATTAAATTATACAAAGAGATGTGCTCCACGCTTCAATAACGCTAGAATCTGATGAATGAAAGTACACATATTTAGATACACTCTCGCATCGAATTATTACTTTTAAATGTGTAACGTATTTAAATAGCGAACTTTTCGAGTCCTAATGACAGGAAATTAAGAAATGGGAGAGAAGGGGATAGAGAGAGAGGGGGAGAGAGAGGGAGAGAGAAATAGAGAGAATTATATTTATTGGCCCTTGAAGTAAAACTTTATTTCAGGCGATGGGACAAAAAGCCATGGAATACATATGAAATATATACAGTGTGTTATATAAAGTCAAATGCAGTGAAACATTATTTACTTAATTGTTAGACATATTTACTCATTAAATCGTCAACTTGAAGGCAATGTACTAAAAGACGTAAAATGCTTCGTTTTTAAAAAAAATAGTTAACATAATTAAAGAAACATAATTTACATCTAAAATGTGATATGCTAAATGGTTAAAATGGATACTTCGAGGACTACATAGAAAAACGTAGATTTGATTAAAATAATAAGAATTCAAGGGCTATAATCTTCAAAACAATAATGCGAAATAATTTATTTTGAATGGTTTCCCTTGACTTAAATAGCTTATAAAATATTTTAAGATTTTTATATATTTTTTTTAAAAAATGCTTTCAGAAAATAACGAGAGATAAATTTTTACCTTTCTCCTGAAACAAAAACTCATATGTAAAAATTTCCAAATCAATTTTTAATGGTTATCAGGCGAAAAGGTAAAATTCTCCCACGTCATACGCGTCACACAGGTACAATTTTCAAACCTCTAAAGATACCCACACATCATTTGGTACACACATCATTTGGTACACACATCATTGGGTACACACATCATTGGATACACACATCATTGGATACACACATCATTGGATACACATATCATTGGGTACACACATCACTGGGTACACATATCATTGGGTACACACATCATTTGGTACACACTTCATTTGGTACACACATCAATGGGTACACGCATCATTGGGTACACACATCACTGGGTACACACATCATTGTGTACATACATCATTGGGTACACACATCATTTGGCACACACATCATTGGGTACACACTTCATTGGGTACACACACCATTTGGTACACGCATCATTGGGTACACACATCATTGGGTACACACATCATTGGGTACACACATCATTGGGTACACACATCATTTGGTACACACATTATTAGGTACACACTTCATTGGGTACACACATCATTGGGTACACACATCACTGGGTACACATATCATTTGGTACACCAGTGGCGTAGCAAGAGGGGGGCGGTGGGGGCGGTCCGCACAGGGCGGCACATAATTAGGGGCGGCATTTTTGGGCATTTGAAAAGTGAAACCTATTCCGACAACCACCCTTTTTCTTTTGAAGGGGGGAAACCAAAGTGAAACAAAAGTATTCGTAATTTCTAGTCTTAATTAACGGATTTCCACAACACTTGTTTGATTACATAGTGGATGTTATAACTAACGCAAAACTTTCAAAAATTTAAAATCACTCAAAAAAGGTATGGATTTGTTTGGAAAATTAAGTAGTATACGACCAGATGACGCTTTTATAAGCGTACTACACAAAAACACATCACTGCTGGGCCCAATTATATGAGCTATTAATATCGCCATGATGGTTTTTGCGTGGAATTTCGACATTCGCAGAATGATGCGCGAACATGTACCTACATGACATGGTAGTTCAAATATTGTGTTTAATTTGCAAGTAGTAATTTATATTACTATTTTGAGTTTTCAGAAAATTATTGTTAAGTACGTGATTAAATTTAATTAATTTTGTTTTTATTACATTAAAGTAGCACAAATAATTTGTGTTTTTCATTAAAATACGGTTATTCTCTAAAAATATTACACCTATCCAATTAAAGTAATTTGTAAATAGTTCGTCTATTTTATGGAAAATTATTAAGATTTATTTCAAGAACATGAAAATATTCAAATTTCTCCGTTAATAAACACACAATAGGCATAAATAATTTCGAAAAAAACATATTTTCAAATTTCAAACGTCTTGGAAAAATTGATATCTGAAGAAGTAACTAGTAAAACGAGATCAGATGCTGGAATTTTACTCATTCAGTGCAATCTTTTTCTTTACGATGTTATCTTAATTTTTGGGAACCCGTCATTTTTAAATTAATGCAAACCCATTGCATGGCACAAAGATATGTGCTAATAAAAAATGCTGTTATATCAGCCAAACAATTTGTGATGAGTTGGAGATATCAACTGAACGCTGAGTTAGAAGGAGAAAAAAATATGTGCTTATAAAATGTGGTTCTATCTTTAGGACGAGAAGTACAACGCGAAATATATTTATCCATGGATGGAATTATAAAAGAAAATAAAAGAATGCCTTGATGAGTTGTAAGTCCTTGCAAGAAAATATTCGTATATAAGACCATGTAACCTAATAAATGAAGCATTTGAACATCAAATAAATTACTTTATTGACATCGATAAAGAACAGTTCAATACAGTTGAAGAGTTCAACAGTTGAAAGAAAAAGCATCCAGGTTTTTATGGCTGTACCTACACTACAAGAAGAGGCATTATGTTAGAAAAACGGGGGGAGGCCCCCTTGATCTATTAAAATTTATTCAACACTAAGATTTGTAACATTCTGTACCCAACATTGTAATTTTGCTATGAATTTTTTCAACAATTGCTATTAGTGTCGCTAGTTGTGAAAGGAGCTTCTCCAAAGTGAGGTTGATAAAAATTATCTTTGTTCCACAATGAGCGATTTAAGACAACAAAATCTTGCAATATTGTCCATAGAACAAGATATTACAAATAATTTAAATTTTGATAGCATAGTACACGATTTTTCTATTCTGAAAGTTAGGAAAGTAAATCTATAAATATGATTACATACTAATTTATACACTTTCTTTGTTTGTAAAAAAAATATCAATTATTTATAAATATTAAATTAAAAGAATAGTAATTGATAATGTTTTTTGGGGTGTAAATTTGGAATATGTTTTGTCTCATCAGGGGGAGGGGGGGGACCTGCAACCTCAGTAACTTTCTTGTGGCCTTTAAAAAATGTATAGTGTATTTTTATAAATGTGTATTTATAGGTATATCATCTTATGCGGCCTCTTTTGTTATTGCTTACATAAATATGGCATGCAATGGTAGACATGTTCTCCACCTTTACCTCGTTTCAATTACAATTATTTATTCATGTTTATTAATTTATAAAATTTTTAAAAAAAACGTAATAAACAAAGTTTTCGACTATAAATCCTTTATGTACGAGAAGTAACTAAAAGAATGTTCATTATAATACGCAGCGCAAGACCATCCAAAAATACAAAATTGCAGTTGTGTCGTAAAACATGTTTAATATAATGCGCACCGATCAGGAATATGTTTATAAAAAGAGTTGTCAATAAAATACGCACCTTATTGCGCGACAGAAAGGTTGTTCAATATAATACGCACCGCGACGCTCTATCTCAAAAAATAGCATGATACATAGGAATAAATAAAATAAACTAAAAAATCAATAATTTAATTACGGTCCATGCGATCGATCTGAAATTTTGATACATTGTTTTTATTATCGGTACAAAACTGCCTGCAAAATTTCAGCTCGCTAGCTTACGAGCAAGTGGGTTAAAAATCGATCCACAGTTTTGACGACAATCAAGGGTGCAGACACCACGAGTTAATATAAAGGATATAAAAACCATCACTTGCAGTCCATAAATGACGTCACGCTATTTTGACTGATTTTTCCACCCCTCCGCTCTCGTCACACGTCCTTACACAAACTTAGACACTGTCTTCAATATGACGTCATGAAGCTTTGACTACACCCCCCCCCTTTCCATAAAAGCCATATTTTCTATTTGAAAATAAGCATGTTTCAAATCAAATTTTTGTCATTTAAGTGTTTTTAGTGCAAGACTGCACTCTAACATCGTAGCACGCGTTTTAGGTATACGTCATTAAATAAAGTGTCAGTAATCAATATTTAAGTTGAAATTTGTGTTTAAAGTTGCGCGTTTTGACGTGACATTACATTTCTCAAACTCCCCCCCCCGCCTCGTCACACATCATCACAAGTGTATGACTCCCCTCCCCGCCCCAGGTGCGTGACCTCATTTATGGATGGCCCCTAAAAAGGGCGGCATATTGGAGACCGCCCCGGGCGGCAAAAGCTCTAGCTACGCCACTGTGGTACACACATCATTGGGTACACACATCATTGGGTACACACATCATTTGGTACACGCATCATTGGGTACACACATCATTTGATACATACATCATTGGGTACACACATCATTGGGTACACACATCATTGGGTACACACATCATTGGGTACACACATCATTGGGCACACACATCATTAAGTACACACATCATTGGGTACACACATCATTGAGTACACACATCATTGGGTACACATATCATTGGGTACACACCTCATTGGATACACACATCATTGGGTACACACATCATTGGATAACCAAATCATTGGATACACACATCATTGGGTACACACATCACTGGGTACACATATCATTGGGTACACACATCATTTGGTACACACATCATTGGGTACACACATCATTGGGTACACACATCATTGGGTACACACATCATTGGGTACACACATCACTGGGTACACACATCACTGGTTACACACATCATTGGGAACACACATCATTGGGTACACACATCATTGGGTACACACATCATAGGGTACACACATCAATGGGTACACACATCATTTGGTACACACATCATTGGGTACACACATCAATGGGTACACACATAATTTGGTACACACATCATTGGGTACACACATCATTGGGTACACCCATCAATGGGTACACACATCATTGGGTACACACATCATAAAGTACACACCTCATTGGGTACACACATCATTGGGTACACACTACATTGGGTACACACATCATTAAGTACACACATCATTGGGTACACACATCATTGTGTACACACATCATCTGGTACACACATCATTGGGTACACACATCATTGTATACACACATCATTGGGTACACACATCACTGGGTACACACATCATTTGGTACACACATCATTGGGTACACACATCATTGGGTTCACACATCATTGGGTACACATATCACTGGGTACACACATCATTGGTTACACACATCATTGGGAACACACATCATTGGGTACACACATCACTGGGTACACACATCATTGGGTACACACATCATTGGGTACACACATCAATGGGTACACACATCATTTGGTACACATATCACTGGGTACACACATCATTGGTTACACAGATCATTGGGAACACACATCATTGGGTACACACATCACTGGGTGCACACATCATTGGATACGCACATCATTGGGTACACACATCAATGGGTACACACATCATTTGGTACACACATCATTGGGTACACACATCAATGGGTACACACATCATTTGGTACACACATCATTGGGTACACACATCATTGGGTACACACATCATTGGGTACACACATCATTTGGTACACACATCATTTGGTACACACATCATTGGGTACACACATCATTGGGTACACATATCGCTGGGTACACACATCATTGGGTACATGGTATACACATACTATTTAAATGTGTCAGGCTCTAGCCTTGAAAGGTTAACTACCAAAAGGGCTAAACCTTATTAAAAATCTCTTAGGAAGTCCTAACACCGAGTCAGCTGAAGAAAATAGAAGTGCAACCGAAAATGGAATAAAGCTTTTCTCTTGTTAATTTCCAACACCACATATCGGGAATCTCCAGAATTTGTTTTTAAACAATAAAATATTAAAATACTTTAAACCTCAATATTGTAAGATCTATTCCATCGACAACACGCAAAATACAATGAGCCAATATTTTGCCGACACATCTTAGAAGTCAGGCTACGGTTCAATGAGACAAGATAGACCAACAAGAGTGTTTCAATGTGTGGGATAAGAGCTAAACAAAATAAGAGCTAAACAAAATATGAGCTAAACAAAATATGAGCTAAACAAAATATGAGCTAAACGAAATAAGAGCTAAACAAAATATGAGCTAAACAAAATATTAGGTAAACAAAATATGAGCTAAACAAAATATGAGCTAAACAAAATATGAGCTAAATAAAATATGAGCTAAACAAAATATGAGCTAAACAAAAATTTGAGCTAATCAAAATATGAGCTAAACAAAATATGAGCTAAACAAAATATGAGCTAAACAAAATATGAGCTAAACAAAATATGAGCTAAACAAAATATGAGCTAAACAAAACAAAGTGTTATGTTTTTCCTGTCCAAACAAGTTGACCCAAATAATAGTCAAAAATCAGGACAGCCAGACAACAAGACAGCCAGACGACAAGAAAGCCAGACAACAAGACAGCCAGACAACTAGACAGCCAGACAACAAGATAGCCAGACAACAATGCACCCAGACAACAAGAAAGCCAGACAACAATACACCCAGACAACAAGACACCCAGACAACAAGACAGCCAGACAACAATACACCCAGACAACAAGACAGCCAGACAACAAGACAGCCAGACAACAAGACACCCAGACAACAAGACACCCAGACAACAATACACCCAGACAACAAGACAGCCAGACAACAAGAAATCATAACAACCAAATAACTAGACTTTGAAAAAGTTACAGAAATTTATCCGTAAAACTCTCCCAACCTCTATGCAAAAACAAAAAAATTAATTTAAAAAAATATTTTTGAAAAATGTATAAACAAGAATAGAGCAATAAAATACTTCATTTTTACACAGGCCACAAAAGATAAGGTTTTTTGTTGTCGAGATAAGCCAGCAACTGAAACAGCTTTATGTTGTGTTTTGTTACATATATCTAGTTATTTATAGTGTTTAAATATAAAATATAAAAGCCCAAGTCACCGGTTGGATGTGGAACGCTGAGGAACGATGTACAACAGTCTATAGCAGTTAAAAAATCGTGTGGTGATTAGCACTATAAAAATATTTAAAATACAAAATACACAAACAAAAACAAAAACAACGTTTTTCCTTTCTTTTTATTTAACATAAATATTTTAAAATACAATAGGTTTTAAGAATATTATTATTACTTATGTAAGTATTGTAAGAATGTATTTTATGTTGTACTGATGAAGGCATTAGCCGAAACGTTTACTGTCGTATCAGTCTAAAAATAAAGCTCAAATTTATTGTTTTCATTGCACAATTTGTTTGTGTATTTTGTATTTTATTTAAAAGCTTTATTGCAGTCCCATTCTATATGATGTAAAAATATTTAACATGATGTCATTGTTTGATCTTATATTTAGAAAAAGGTGTGCGTCTAAAGGTGTGCAAATTAATTACAAATTAAAGACGCGCTGTAAAAAATATATATTATATGACGTCATTCCTTTATCTTATATCTTAATTTTGGAAAAGGGAACGATGTAAAAATAGGATTTCAGGATTTATAATTATAAAATACTTTGTGTACATTTCATGAAGTTTAATATGTCGTATTTATTTATTATAAGTTACTTGGGATTTTGACAAAAAAAGTGGGCGCCGTATGCACCCTAAAGCCGGTGTGGGCCCAGTAGGCGCCCTACAACCCCTAGTATTTAATATTTAGACTAAACTTCCTTGTCGAATTTAGGGAATTCAAATTTTCATTAAAGAACGAAGTAGTCAACAGAGACATTTTAGAGCGTGCCAAAAGGGGAACATAGCTACTCAATCTAAACATGAAACATCTTCAGATTTAGACCACATAGCTACTCAATCTAAACATGTAACATCTTCAAATTTAGACCATGTGAGGAGAAAGAAGAAAACTGTATAACAAAAGTTGACTGATGACGAGGTAGTCAAAAATGTAATGATGGCAGCAAGGTGGCTAAACATAATTGGTCTAAAGATGACACCACTTAAATAATTGGTCTAAAGATGATACCACTTAAATAATTGGTCTAAAGATGATACCACTTAAATAATTGGTCTAAAGATGATACCACTTAAATAATTGGTCTTAAGATGATACCACTTAAATAATTGGTGTTAAGATGACACCACTTAAATAATTGGTCTTAAGATGACACCACTTAAATAATTGGTCTAAAGATGATACCACTTAAATAATTGGTCTAAAGATGATACCACTTAAATAATTGGTCTAAAGATGATACCACTTAAATAATTGGTCTTAAGATGACACCACTTAAATAATTGGTCTAAAGATGATACCACTTAAATAATTGGTCTAAAGATGATACCACTTAAATAACGCTTTGTAACAAATTTTCACTTTTTTCTGTTCCTGGGTTGAAAGTGTGTTTTCCTAACTCGTTAGGTCTAGAAAAGAAAGGAAATCGCTGTTATTCCAGAAAAACTTTGCTTCTGTGACCGTGACATTGAAATTTGGAAAATCGCGTGTTTTCGAGAAAATTATCGATTTGCTTTCAATGCTGAGCTTCATCCCTGAACTGCTAGATTTGTCCAGATGTTTCTACAATTCTCCTGAACAATGTAGAACGTTCAAGAAACTTCCAGAACTTTCTAGAAACTCTCAGAATGGTCTAGAACGTTCTTGAACGTTCCAAAAGTAGCTGTACAAGTATAAAAGCACAGGTGTCTCGAACCAAGATTCCAATTCGCTTTATTGCATACTGAAAGGATAACGATTCGTAGTTGAAGAGAAGTTATTTATTTGACATGGCATCAAGAGGTTGTTTGCATCCAGCTGATTCATTCTGCTACGTGTGTGGACAATTCATAAAGACAAGAGCGAACAAGTATTCCGTGGAAGCAAGTCGTATAATGTACGAGGCCTACAAGACATACTTCGGCGTGCCGGTCGGGGACCAAGACAAATCTTGTGCATCGCATTTCACATTCAAATATTGCAAGAAAACACTTGAAGGTAAACTGATCAGTTGCTTCTTGCTTAGATGTGTTTTATTTTATTTTTATAAAATGTCCATGCTTTAGATCTAGTTCATTTCAAAGAGTTGTAATTTACAAAGTTTTGTCATAAGTCGTGTACTGTAGGCAAATACATTCCATCTTGAAATCGTTCCATATTTTGAAATTTCCTGCCCTCAAATTATTATAATTCTTATGTGTTATTATGTGCTATGTTACAGGTTGGTACAGAGGAGAGAAGCTAGCCAAGAAGTTTGATATCCCTCGAATTTGGCGAGAACCGACGGACCACTCAAGCAACTGCTACTTCTGCATGGTAAACCCAAAAAAATCGTCGCACCGGCAAAAATGCCGCTCAGATCATTTATCCGGACGTACCTTCTTCCATCGCCCCAGAACCACACAGCCCCGATCTGCCAGATCCGACTCCTCCTAGGCGGCATCGGCCATCTTCATGAGACAGCAGCAAGTCAGATAGCGAGGCAGATACTGGAGATATGGACTACGATTCCGCAGATGAAATTTGGGATCGAAAGCCGTCGTTCCCTAACCAGAAAGACGTGAACGATTTAATTAGGGACCTCGGGCTTACGAAGTCGAATGCTGAGCTTCTGATATCCAGGCTCAAACAGTGGAACTTGGTTGATGATAGCGTACAAGCCACGGATCAGAGGAAGCGGCATCAAAGATTCTCCAACTTGACAATAAGGCGCATTATCGCACAAAGGACTGGCCACAACGGACCGAGTTTTTTGTTGGGAAGAGCAATGTGAAGTGGGAGCCGCTGATAGAACCTCATACAGTGCTTATGCCACCGCTGCACATCAAGTTAGCCTTCATTAAGCAATCAGTTACTGCTCATGACAAGGAGTCAGCAGCATTTCAATACCTCCAAGATCATTTTCCAAAGCTGTCCGAGGCTAAGGTCAGGGCTGGTATATTCGTCGGACAAAAGATCAAGAAGATCATAGAATGTAAGGATTTCGCAAAGCTGTTGAACAGGACGGAGAGAGTGGTTTGGAGCAGTTTCGTTGCAGTTGTTCAGGGCTTCCTAGGTAATCACAAAGCTGAAAACTATGTGGAGTTGGTGCAGACTCTCATAAAGAATTACGCCAAAATGGGATGCAAGAATGTCTGTGAAAGTCCATATCCTTGATTCGCATCTCGACAAAATCAAGGAGAACATTGTCGCTTACACCGAGGAGCAAGGCGAGCGCTTTCATCAAAATATATTGGACTTATAACGTCGTTACCAAGGACAGTATAACGAAAATATGATGGGGGACTACATTTGGGGGGCTACTTCGAGAGAGTGATTCACAATACAATCGTAAATCTAGAAAATCTACACATTTCTGAACCTTGTTGAGTGGTTTCCGACTGTGTTCGTTCTATTTTCACAAAAAAAGTAGTTTTCTTCGTGCTGTTGTCGTGAAAGCAAAGTTTGTGCTTAATGAAGTCATTTTTTCACATACTTTAGAAACAAGCAATTTGAAATATAACACTTAGAAGCCAGGAACTAAAATTGTGTTACATAGTGTAATTGGTCGAACGATGATACCAATTAATTACGTAATAAAACATTTGAACTAAAAGAAAATGAAGAACAAGCAAACAAACAAGCAAACAAACAAACAACATAACAATCAGGGAATGGTAGATACAAGATTATTTAGGTAATTACAAGCTTTTTTAGGTAATTACAAGATTATTTAGGTAATTACAAGATTATTTAGGTAATTACAAGATTATTTAGGTAATTACAAGATTATTTATGTAATTACAAGCTTATTTAGGTAGTTACAAGATTATTTAGGTAATTACAAGAATATTTAGGTAATTACAAGATTATTTAGGTAATTACAAGATTATTTAGGTAATAACAAGATTATTTAGGTAACTACAAGATTATATAGTAATTATCAGATTATTTAGGTAATTACAATATTATTTATTATTTTATTATTATCATTTATTTACAAGATTATTTAGGTAATTACACGATTATTTAGGTAATTACAAGATTATTTAGGTAATTGCAAGATTATTTAGCTAATTTGTGATTTGTAAGCTTTATTGAATTGTATTAAGGAACAAGTGCGAAAAATGCCCTTGTAAGAAAAGTATAACAACAGAAGCATGCAAGTGATCATAGAACGTCTCCCAACCTGTCGCCTACACATTGACAATTTTGAAAGATTATTTCTTTTATTTAACTGTCTCTGTTTACGTTTATTCAACTTTTTTACATTTTCTTACTTTTCTTTTCCATAAATTAAAATGTAACTTTCACCAGTGAAAAATGCTTGGTGTTTCGTCCACATTGACCAGAGAGATTTGTCTGACCGGAAGTGGGCACAGCGCAGGCTGGCGGTTGAGTAAATCATTTGTTTGGGCGAGGATCAAATTTTCTTTTGTTTGCCAGATTTAAGGCCCAGTCAGGACAGAAATTAACCCTTGAAGACCCTAGACCAACACCCCCCCCCCAAAGCACAACACCAAAAAATGCCGTGGGTGGAAGGATTCTCAAATATTTATAAAAGGTTTCAGCACAAAATATTATGTATATCTTCATTTCTGTGTTTAAAAAACAACAAACAAATAAAAAACTTGTTTCCAAGAGTATTAAGTTAAGTAATATCTGCCATCATCTATAAATAGATAAATCTACTGGTTGTGCCGAACTCATGTCGTGGTCTCATGTAACCTTCTAGCTGTGAATCTCACCTCCCCAAGTTTTGGAAATAGTGAGGTAGTGAACTATTGGGCTAGCACGGTAGTAAACTCTGACTTTATTTAGAAAATTTGTTTCTAACTTAATTTAGTTTGCAATGTAAATAAAAATGAAAGAATAATGGAGACCACAAGAAAGACTTGTATTTCCACTAGTCTCTGGGTCATGACAAAATCGTGTATCTTGACTAACAGACAGATTCTGGCTGAAACAGCTTGACTTCACCTGTAATAACCTTTGACCCCTGACAGAGCATATGGTTACAATGATGCCATCAAAGACGTGACATTTTCACAGCACTTCCTAGACCTGATGGAGCACGCGTGTTTCAGTGCTGTGGAAGTTAGTTAGGGGTGTGAGAATAAATATAAAGTATTGGAAGCATTGAAGTTAAAGTTAAGATAGTATTGATGTTTTTTAACGCAACAGTCCGAAAATATTTGACTGAATGAAGTCAATGAAAATACCAATAAATGTGGTAGCACCATATTTTTAAACTTTCAAAACAAATTTCATTATTGTCACATATTTAATAGATCTGTTATGGTGATGGGGTATTTCAATAATCGTTCTAACAGATCTGTGTACTCTAGTCTTTAAAAAGTGGTTATTCCTGTTGTCAGTGGGCATTTATGTGGTCAGTAGTTATTTATGTGGTCAGCGGGCATCCATGTGGTCAGTGGGCAGCCATGTGGTCAGCGGGCACCCATGTGGTCAGTGGGCAGCCATGTTGTAAGCGGGCATCCATGTGGTCAGTGGGCAGTCATGTGGTCAGTGGGCAGCCATGTGGTCAGTGGGCATCCATGTGGTCTGTGGACATCCATGTGGTCAGTGGACAGCCTTGTGGTCAGTGGGCAGCCATGTGGTCAGTGGGCATCCATGTGGTCAGTGGGCAGCCATGTGGTCAGTGGGCAGCCATGTGGTCAGTGGGCAGCCATGTGGTCAGTGGACATCCATGTGGTCAGTGGCCAACCATGTGGTCAGTGGGAAGCCATGTGGTTAGTGGGCAGCCATGTGGTCAGTGGGCAGCCATGTGGTCAGTGGGCAGCCATGTGGTAATGATTTCTTTTCTTTCCCCTTATAACAGACTCAGATTTTATAGCATAAAGGAGTTATGGGGGAGGGGGGCTGGCTTTTCACTTTTTGTTTGAAATTATTGAAATGTGTGCCAAGAGACACATTATTATCAATATGCCGCAACTATACATATACAAATGCATATACATCTACAAATATAAATACATATACACATACTTATACAGGTGGCAAACAAATAATGATGTCATAACTTCTAAAAGATTTTAATGTGAAGATAAAGTGAATAATAAAAATAGAAATGATAATAAAGATGAAGTGAATCAAATGTGTTAACACTGTGATTGGTGGCCCACATTCGGCAGGCCACTGTCGGTGGCCCACAATGGGCAGGCCACTGTCGGTGGTCCACTTTGGGCAGGCCACTGTCGGTGGCCCACGTTGGGCAGGCCACTGTCGGTGGCCCACATTGGGCAGGCCACTGTCGGTGGCCCATATTGGACAGGCCACTGTCGGTGACCCACATTGGGCAGGCCACTGTCGGTGACCCACATTGGGCAGGCCACTGTCAGTGACCCACACTGGGCAGGCCACTGTTGGTGGCCACATTGGGCAGGCCACAGTCGGTGGCCCACATTGGGCAGGCCTTTGATGTCACCTGTGCCTCTATGTAGTGTTTGAGTGTTATGGAAAATCATCTCTTAGCAAATAATCTACAACAATCTAGATAGAAACAGCGTTTAAAGTTAAAGGATGGACGGATATAGCTAATACATATGTATGACACTCACTACCTTGGCGTTACACTGTCGCCGTCTCACACCGTTTCACTTCCTATTACACTTAAAACAGGCAGACCGCCAATTTCTTTTTAATTGACATGTGGGGGAGAGCGGGGACTATTGTGTTATACAAGGGCACACAGACAAACATACACGCATGCACACCAAATAAAAGTGGTTGACCCAAATCCACTCAGCTGTTTGATGTCCGGCCCACCATGTTTGTCCCGCAGGCCTGCAGCGGATCATTATGTCATTAAAAGACGCCTCTGACAACTCTGCTGGCTACTGTGTTTCACATGCCTCAGAAATGAACTGTGTTCCGATTGTAACATCTTAAATAATGGAAGCTGTATGTTACCCTATCAATATGTGATCATATGTATGTTACCCTATCAACCTGTGATTATATGTATGCTACCCTATCAACCTATGATTATATGTATGTTACCCTATCAATATGTGATCATATGTATGTTACCCTATCAACCTGTGATCATATGTATGTTACCCTATCAACCTGTGATCATATGTATGTTACCCTATCAATCTGTGATCATATGTATGTTACCCTATCAATATGTGATCATATGTATGTTACCCTATCAATCTGTGATCATATGTATGTTACCCTATCAATATGTGATCATATGTATGTTACCCTATCAATATGTGATCATATGTATGTTACCCTATCAATCTGTGATCAAATGTATGTTACCCTATCAATATGTGATCATATGTATGTTACCCTATCAATATGTGATCATATGTATGTTACCCTATCAATCTGTGATCATATGTATGTTACCCTATCAACCTGTGATCATATGTATGTTACCCTATCAACTTATGATCATATGTATGTTACCCTATCAACTTATGATCATATGTATGTTACCCTATCAATATGTGATCATATGTATGTTACCCTATCAATATGTGATCATATGTTTGTTACCCTATCAACTTATGATCATATGTATGTTACCCTATAATATGTGATCATATGTATGTTACCCTATCAATATGTGATCATATGTATGTTACCCTATCAATATGTGATCATATGTATGTTACCCTATCAATATGTGATCATATGTATGTTACCCTATCAATATGTGATCATATGTATGTTACCCTATCAATATGTGATCATATGTATGTTACCCTATCAATATGTGATCATATGTATGTTACCCTATCAATATGTGATCATATGTATGTTACCCTATCAATATGTGATCATATGTATGTTACCCTATCAATATGTGATCATATGTATGTTACCCTATCAATATGTGATCATATGTATGTTACCCTATCAACCTATGATAATATGTATGTTACCCTATCAATATGTGATCATATGTATGTTACCCTATCAATATGTGATCATATGTTTGTTACCCTATCAATTTGTTATCATATGTATGTTACCCTATCAATATGTGATCATATGTATGTTACCCTATCAATATGTGATCATATGTATGTTACCCTATCAATATATGATCATATGTATGTTACCCTATCAATATGTGTTGATATGTATGTTACCCTATCAATATGTGATCATATGTATGTTACCCTATCAATCTGTGATCATATGTATGTTACCCTATCAATATGTGATCATATGTATGTTACCCTATCAATATGTGATCATATGTATGTTACCCTATCAATATGTGATCATATGTATGTTACCCTATCAACCTATGATCATATGTATGTTACCCTATCAATATGTGATCATATGTATGTTACCCTATCAATATGTGATCATATGTATGTTACCCTATCAATCTGTGATCATATGTATGTTACCCTATCAATATGTGATCATATGTATGTTACCCTATCAATATGTGATCATATGTATGTTACCCTATCAATATGTGATCATATGTATGTTACCCTATCAATATGTGATCATATGTATGTTACCCTATCAATATGCGATCATATGTATGTTACCCTATCAATATGTGATCATATGTATGTTACCCTATCAATATGTGATCATATGTATGTTACCCTATCAATATGCGATCATATGTATGTTACCCTATCAATATTTGATCATATGTATGTTACCCTATCAACCTGTGATCATAGGTATGTTACCCAATCAACCTGTGATCATATGTATGTTACCCTTATCAACCTATGATCATATGTATGTTACCCTATCAATATGTGATCTTATGTATGTTACCCTATCATTCTGTGATCATATGTATGTTACCCTATCAATATGTGATCATATGTATGTTACCCTATCACTATGTGATCATATGTATGTTACCCTATCAATATGTGATCATATGTATGTTACCCTATCACTATGTGATCATATGTATGTTACCCTATCAATATGTGATCATATGTATGTTACCCTATCAATATGTGATCATATGTATGTTACCCTATCAATATGTGTTGATATGTATGTTACCCTATCAATATGTGATCATATGTATGTTACCCTATCAATCTGTGATCATATGTATGTTACCCTATCAATATGTGATCATATGTATGTTACCCTATCAATATGTGATCATATGTATGTTACCCTATCAATCTGTGATCATATGTATGTTACCCTATCAATATGTGATCATATGTATGTTACCCTATCAATATGTGATCATATGTATGTTACCCTAACAATATGTGATCATATGTATGTTACCCTATCAATATGTGATCATATGTATGTTACCCTATCAATATGTGATCATATGTATGTTACCCTATCAATCTGTGATCATATGTATGTTACCCTATCAATATGTGATCATATGTATGTTACCCTATCAATATGTGATCATATGTATGTTACCCTAACAATATGTGATCATATGTATGTTACCCTATCAATATGTGATCATATGTATGTTACCCTATCAATATATGATCATATGTATGTTACCCTATCAATATGTGATCATATGTATGTTACCCTATCAACCTGTGATCATATGTATGTTACCCTATCAATCTGTGATCATATGTATGTTACCCTATCAATATGTGATCATATGTATGTTACCCTATCAATATGTGATCATATGTATGTTACCCTAACAATATGTGATCATATGTATGTTACCCTATCAATATGCGATCATATGTATGTTACCCTATCAATATATGATCATATGTATGTTACCCTATCAACCTGTGATCATATGTATGTTACCCTATCAACCTGTGATCATATGTATGTTACCCTATCAATATATGATCATATGTATGTTACCCTATCAACCTGTGATCATATGTATGTTACCCTATCAACCTGTGATCAAATGTATGTTACCCTATCAATATGTGATCATATGTATGTTACCCTATCAATATGTGATCATATGTATGTTACCCTATCAATATATGATCATATGTATGTTACCCTATCAACCTGTGATCATATGTATGTTAAAGCTATCAACCTGTGATCATATGTATGTTACCCTATCAATATATGATCATATGTATGTTACCCTATCAACCTGTGATCATATGTATGTTACCCTATCAACCTGTGATCAAATGTATGTTACCCTATCAATCTGTGATCAAATGTATGTTACCCTATCAATATGTGTTCATATGTATGTTACCCTATCAATCTGTGACATATTCTCATTTAAACACCAACAAATAATAATATTTATTGGCGTTGGTTCAAGGACAAATCTTACAATTGAAATTTCTCCGGTTTCCTGTCCTCAAATAAAGAGTATGACGCTGACGCTATTCGACCAGCATGCCTTGTGATTAAATCTATAATCTAAGTTCCTTATGTCTGAGAAAACTATACAAAAACACAATTCTTCGCACCAGCACCACTTCCCCATCACGAAGTGAACTACAACGATTTATTGAGTTATAACTCTCCAATCTGTTGAAGTGTCAACCTGAAAACACTTAACCACATCAAACTTCATTGTCTAGGAAATATATCTAAACAGGGGTCAAATGGGTACGAAGCTTACCTTCTTATCTGAAAGTAATCTTTTAATGTCCCTGCTATAAAACAATTTTCATATTTTGAAAGCATTTTGACCTAGAACACGAAAATTACGCTTCCAACTGAGAAGAATTGTTCAATTTTTCAACAAATTCTAATCTTGGTTGGTTGGTAGATTAAATACCACAATTTTACTCGCTACCTTTGATGTAACGTGGTGAAGTTGTAATTAAATAAATAAATCTTACTCTCAAATCTGTTCATTGTAAAAATAAAAGCATTAAAATAAACTATTTACAAACAACTTTTATTTTTTGAAAATGGAATTCTTTCTTTTTTTGTTCTCTTTTTTTTCTTGATTTAATTTTTTTAACATTTATTTTTATTTCTCACACTTGTTACAAAAAATTTTTTGTAACTCAATTATTGGCTTCTATTTACATTTATAACAATCCTCAGAACAAAGCTATCGGAAAACTTTTGAGACGTTTGATATGAAGGCAAACATTGTTTGGTTGTCATGTAGGACTGGTGTTTGTAGGACTGGTGTTTGTAGGACTGGTGTTTGTAGGACTGGTGTTTGTCTGAAGTGAGTCAATAAACCATTTTTATTGTTGTTTTTTTTAAATGTCCAAATAACAAGGTCCAACTCTTATCACATAGACCCCATTGTTTACTTTGGTAGTAGAACTTAAAACACAGACTTGATTCTGAATGGGGTCAAGGATATTATTTGTTATTGATGATATACCCTGAACATTAACTTTGCTAGAAATCTTATATTAATCCAAGCTAGAGCCCTCTTCTACATTTTTTTTTATATCTACGTTGTCTTAGAAAGTTAATGAACCAGTAATTATATCTGAGCCCTATACAACAATACATACGATAAATTATTTGTGTACTTTAAAACAATTAAACTTCATTAACTATAGTTATTTTAAGTACTGTACTGTCATGTACTGTCCTTTATGTTGTTATTATGGTATGAATGGTTATTTAATTATTATATGTATGTTATGATCTCAATGTAAAGCGCTGTGAGCCTGGTTCCCTACTGGGATACAGCGCTATATAAATTATCAATTATTATTATTATTATTATTATTATTACTGCCTCCAATACTACTTCTTCTGCTGGAACTATACTTTACTATACTATACTATATTATATTATACTATACTTTACTATACTATATTATATTATATGATACTATACTATTCTATATTATACTATACTATACTATAATATACTATATTATACTATACTATACTTATCTTATCTGTTCACAGACGCTCCTTCTATACAGAAGATTATTGCTTCCTACGCTTATCTATGGTTTGTGTCTAGTCCTGCATTTTTATTAGAGATTTAAATGTTGATAAAGTGTTGGTTTTCCTGGATTCTTCAGGCAACCCATTCCATGCCCGAATTCCGGACGGGAAGAAGGAAAACTTGTATGTGTTTGTTCTTGCATACGGAATAAGAAAGGTGTTTTTATCCTTATGTCTATCTGAGGGTTGTATTAAGTTATCTTTGTGTTGTATTTATAAATTAGAATTAATTGCTTTATGTATGATTACTACTTTGCTTTTGGTTCTTCTATACTCTAGTGTTTCAAGGTTTAATGATTTAACTAATGGTGTTATTCTTGTCAGTTTCGAATATTCTCCAGTAATGAATCTGGCAGCTCTTTTTTTGAATTTGTTCTAGTTTATCAATGTTTTCTTTGGTGGATGGGTCCCATACAGAAGATGCATATTCTAGTACAGGTCTCACCAAAGTGAGGTAGCATTTTAGTTTTATATCTCTATTACATTTGTTAAAGTTTCTTTTTATAAAGCCTAAGGTTTTGTTTGATTTTTTAATAACTTCATTGACATGGGGATTCCATGATAGTTTCTCATTTATTAAGACTCCTAAGTATTTTGCATCTTTAGTTTGGGTTAGTTCTTTTCCATGAATGTAATATTTTGAATTTATTTGTTTCTTTTTCTTTGTTACTCTTGACACTTTTCTGGGTGGAAAGACATACTCCAGTTAGTTTCCCATTTTATCAATTCATCTAAGCCTTTTTGTAAAATTTTGCTATCTTGTTCTGATTTAATTATTCTATAGATTATACAATCATCAACAAATAACCTAACTTTTGTTCCTGTTGAGATATTGTTGGGTAAATCATTTATATAAATTAAAAAGAGTAAGGGACCTAGCACACTCCTTGTGGAACTCCTGAGTTAACCTTTATTGGTGCAGATTTAGATCCATTAATTATACTATTTTATATTATACTATACTATACTATATTATATTAAACTTGACTTTACTTTACTTTACTATACTATATTATACTATACTATACTATACTATACTATACCATACCATACTATACTATACTATACTATACTATACTATACTATACTATACTATACTATACTACACTACACTACACTACACTACACTACACTACACTACACTACACTACACTACACTACACTACACTACACTACACTACACTACACTACACTACACTACACTACACTACACTACACTACACTACACTACACTACACTACACTACACTACACTACACTACACTACACTACACTATACTATACTATACTATACTATACTATACTATACTATACTATACTATACTATACTATACTATACTATACTATACTATACTATACTATACTATACTATACTATACTATACTATACTAGAACAACTACTGCTACTACTACTTACTCTCACACCACTGCCAATGTTCCCTCTAAGGTTCGTTGGTCCGAGTGCAAAGTGAAAAAACTCGTGGGCAAAGTTGCACAGCATCCATATTTTGTGCAATATTTTACACAATTTGCTGCGCGGTTATTCTAAACTGATGCACGGCGTCGGCCAGATATCTGCGCGGCCACGCAGCTTAAAGGGAACATTGACCACTACCACAACTACTTTATTAATACTACTAGCTCCACAACACTTCCACTTCTACTATTACTAATACTAACCCCACTAACATCCCCATCACCACCAACACCATGACTATTACTGCTACTAATACTAACCCCACTAACATCCCCATCACCACCAACACCATGACTATTACTGCTACTAATACTAACCCCACTAACATCCCCATCACCACCAACACCATGACTATTACTGCTACTAATACTAACCCCACTAACATCCCCATCACCACCAACGCCATGACTATTACTGCTACTAATACTAACCCCACTAACATCCCCATCACCACCAACACCATGACTATTACTGCTACTAATACTAACCCCACTAACATCCCCATCACCACCAACACCATGAATGTTACTGCTACTAGTACTTCAAAGTGTTTTACCATTAAGACCACTACCACTTTTCCTACCGACAAATAACCCAGAATAAAGAGATTGATAGCATTAACTACTATTTATAAAACAAGTAAAGACAGCGAGAAAATATATCCTGAGTTTCTCTAAGAATGACAAAAACGTAATTATTGCTCGTTAAATGTTTAATATTCTATTTCTTGTGATCCTTTCACTTAACAGACTTAACTGTTTGAAATTCACCATTCAAATGTCCATTTGTTTACCATTCGAATGTCCCTTTGTTTACCATTCAAATGTCCCTTTGTTTACCATTCAAATATCCCTTTGTTTTCATTTTTACCATCAGAATGTGTGACACCTTCAAAACTATACATACACTTGTACGAAGTGGCTTTGTTCTTTGTGAATTTTATTGGGCACAAAGACCTTCACCTTTTCTGTTGTTTAAGAGCAGACGTGTTATGGTGTGAAATGTTACGAGAGAGAGGGTGGTAGTGGTTGAGTGTTAGGGAGTGTAGTGTTACGGGAGGGGGTGGTGGTGGTTGAGTGTTAGGGAGTTTAGTGTTGGCTTTTGCTATGTCTTGGAATTTAAACAAACGGAATATTTCAAAACTCATTCTTCTCCCTTCATTGTCAGACTGGTCAGACCAGACCGTGTAATTGTTTCACTTCGGGGATTCCCAAACTGCTGACTTGGGTTGCAATATTGAGGATAGTTCCTATCGAGAAACACTTGTTCTCTTCGTTTATTCTGACCGCCTACGGATCACTTCGATGGGCCAAAAGGAAGAGATTGAGACTCCCTGTGTATTCAGGACGTTGCCGTCACTCGTCATGGAGAGAAATGTCTCAATTAAACAAAAGCCAACGCTGGCCGGTCATTGTGATTTTCTCTTACACGTGCTAAACACAACGACAAACACCTGGTCCTGACAAACACCAAGAAAACATTACCGTTGTACTGTTAGTCTATAACATAACATGACTCAATTGTGCTTAGAATAATGTAACACGCCACTAAAAGACCTTAAGTCCATACAATATAATATTTGCTGTTTTTTAAAGACACACCTTGATTTGTTTTCAATGCATAAAAGTCAAACGTGTCACATTTATTTGGTAAAATTCCATCTTTATATTCTTATACATGCATCTACAATGAAGAGCTGTATTTTTTTCAAAGATTTTGGACTATGGTTCTTAAAAGAATGAGCGCGCATTAGCCTGCATATCTAACAATATTTACGAATACTTATCTGATTTTTTTAATGCACCAAGTCGACAGTTTCTCGACTTTATAAACATTTGAATCAGAAAAACAGGATACGGTATCAGAAGTGGCCAGGTTTGGGGTCCCCATTCTAGGCCAAGGATAGTAGACCAAAAGCGGTCTATTTCTGTCGATTGGAACTCCTGTCTGCCAGCTGAAACTGTCGTCTTTGAGTTCCTATGTGGTCGCCGTGACGAACAGACATTTGTTTTCATTATTTGTGTTGAGGTTTTCATCATGGGAACTTTTGGAGTAATTCTGCTACTGTGTACATGGACAGGTAAGTGCTGGGAATTTAACTTGTTTAACTTTAGAACTGGTAGGGATATTTATTAGTTTCATAACAATTGTGTTGTATTTGAATTTTCAAAAATAAATTAACATTTAACAAATGCTGTACATCATTTCCATATTTTCTTCTCCACTAAAAATGTAAAAAGTAATAGGACGAACAGATTCTCTTTAGAAATAAAGACGTTTGATCATATTTACTTCATTTATCAATAAAATAAGAAACAAACTGCTTCTATTTAATATGAGAGTTATGTTAAAAAATTGAAAAAAATGTTGTTGTTTTTAATAATTATTTACGAAATTCAGGTCAGCACCAAAATAATCAGCACTCAGATGTTCTAATACTTGTATGATAGTAACATACTGGTTTAACATACTAATACCGTTATGTTAGTAACATACTGGTTTAACATACTAATACTGTTAGCTCATCTGTTGTTGATTTCAATTTGTTTTAATAAGATTTTTTTTAAAAAGGAGAACATTTTAAGAAACTAAAAAATATAATTTACATTTCTTTTTCATATCTAAACACGTTGTCAGTGATATTACGTTGAAAATATTTTTACTTTTAATAACAATGAAATTAATTAAGTAAGAACAATAATTTTAAAAATTAATTTTAAGCTAGGAATAAAAATAGAAATAAAGAAATTTTTATTTCCTGGTGAAATCATTGAAGCCATTGAGTAATGTTTGGAAACAAAGTTCGATAGATTTCATTAAAGATTTTCTTAAAATAAAATGCATGTAACTCGTTCATTTCATTAAATTTTATTTATTTACTTGCTAAATTATTTGTTTATTATACCAAAGTGATACCATTGGCTCACTTCATGACAATTACTTCAGCTAGTGTTCTCTATAGTGCTCTATACCAGTGATGGCGAACCTCTGCCACTGGTGCCACAGACGGCACGCAGAGCCTCATCAGCGCACGCAACTAAAATATTACCTCCTTAATCAAACCACTGTGCTGGCACTCTGTGCTGGCAATTTGCAATAGATAAGTAGGTTTAATTGAATTTTGGACACGCGGCCCGAAAAGGTTCGCCCTCACTGCTCTATACAGTTTCCTTTAATATATTTATAGCTTATACCATTTTATATTTATCGTACTGATTTTTTCAATAATTTATTTATTTATTTATTGATATTTTAAAAAATGTTTTCTATTATGTATTGAATTTTTTGTCAAAACAAGTGTCTGTGTCTGTTCTTAAGTGTAGGGGAAAACATAATAGATACGATCCATGTAAATATAAAACCTATTTTAATACTTTAGTTACTTTCGAATTGTGAAATATTACTATTAATAATATTAATAAATAGAGGTAAAAGGAAAAAAATAATAAAAAACACGTTTTTATAAGTGGATTAAAAGAAGAAAATAATTTAAAACTTATAAGTTCAAGTACTTTGATTTAATTTGACTAAAAACGTTGGGCGGATGTTTGGTATAAAAAATAAAGATTTATAATGTAGAAGGCAAAAGAGAGATCTTTAAGTGAGATAATAAGTGAACTGCATATGTAAAACTTCATAAGCGCCGCCCCACGTGTTTAGTCATATTAAAGGATAGTACTTGAACTTATAAGTTTTAAGTTATTTTATTCTTTTTAGTCCACTTATAAAAACGTAGTTTTTAAAAATCTTTTTTTAACCTCTATTTATTTTATTCTTTTTAGTCTAAGCGTATGCTATTGTGAGTTTTGTCGCTTCCTTTTGATCATTGATTATTGAAGTATTGATTATGTTCAATATAATACGCATTCTTGATTATTGAAGTATTGATTATGTTTAATATAATACGCATCGCGCCACAAACATTTACAGACTGAACGGGACTGTTATCTCCTTGCTGTTTAACACGGGGATGTCGTCATCGATGTCTGGGGTGAACTCCGGTGGCACGTGGATGTCAACAATAGCAGACAGATACTGATGTTATATTAAGATAAACTAAAAATGTATTAATTTAATTACGGTACATTTTATCGATCTGAAATTTTGATACAATGCATCGTCATCCAAGATCTATCTGTGGTAAAATTTTGAGATCTCTAGGACCATCAGAAGTGGTTTAACTTTACGTTGGAAAATTTGGAATTTTACGGACTGGACGTAAGCAAGTTAATAAAAACGTGGTAAAAACACAAGTATATTTATATAAAAAAGCATAGATATACTTTAAAAAAAGATAAAGGTCATTAAAAATAATTATATTAACTATATAAAAATAACTTTATAATTAATCGAAAAATTTCAAATGTAATTAAAAAATATATACCTTTATTAGCATTTTTAAAAATTTCCATCGAAAGGTTTGTACTTTTCAAATTATTTTTCCCTTTTTTGCAAATGTTTTTGATTGTTGTTGATTCGTAGAATGATTGCGCTTACTTTTATATTACGCTTATGATTGTGTTGTGTGAAGGTGGTGTGTGAGTGGTTTTGTGTGAGGTTGGTGTGTGAGTGGTGTTGTGTGAGGGCGGTGTGTGTGTGGTGTTGTGTGAGGGTGGTGTGTGAGTGGTGTTGTGTGAGGGTGGTGTGTGAGTGGTTTTGTGTGAGGTTGGTGTGTGAGTGGTGTTGTGTGAGGGCGGTGTGTGTGTGGTGTTGTGTGAGGGTGGTGTGTGAGTGGTGTTGTGTGAGGGTGGTGTGTGAGTGGTTTTGTGTGAGGGCGGTGTGTGTGTGGTGTTGTGTGAGGGTGGTGTGTGAGTGGTGTTGTGTGAGGGCGGTGTGTGAGTGGTGTTGTGTGAGGATGGTGTGTGAGTGGTTTTGTGTGAGGGTGGTGTGTGAGTGGTTTTGTGTGAGGGTGGTGTGTGAGTGGTTTTGTGTGAGGGCGGTGTGTGTGTGGTGTTGTGTTAGGGTGGTGTGTGAGTGGTGTTGTGTGAGGGCGGTGTGTGAGTGGTGTTGTGTGAGGGTGGTGTGTGAGTGGTGTTGTGTGAGGGTGGTGTGTGAGTGGTGTTGTGTGAGGGAGGTGTGTGAGTGGTGTTATGTGAGGGCGGTGTGTGAGTGGTGTTGTGTGAGGGCGGTGTGTGAGTGGTGTTGTGGAGTTACTCTCTGTGTTTTTTTTTAGTTTTGTTTGTGACGTTATTTCAATCTCGTGATGAAATGTCCTAAGTAGAATTCTTGTGAGTGAGCGACTTGATATTTAGGGCATGGAGAATACGATGTCCGAGGGGAGGAGGGAGGGGTGGGGTCGGGGATTAGTCTTAAATTGATAGAATGATTCTTGATTATTTTTAAAACTTTTTTTTTCAATAATAAAAACATGAAGAAAATCTTACGCTGTGGAATGGACACACTCCGTCATTTTAAAAATAGCCACCAAATAAATTAATTATTTTATTCACGCCGAAAATATGCACACACACGCCCCCCACACACACCCACCCACCTCCCCACACACACACACACATACACACATGCAGACACACACACAAGTACACATACAAACACACACACACGAACGCACTTACATACGCACGCACAAAAAACATAAACACACTCGAACGAACGCATGCACGCACACAAACATAAACACACACGAACGAACGCATGCACGCACACTTATCTATCACAGACGCTCCTTCTGTACAGAAGATTATTGCGTCCTACTGTTATTTGCTAGATTCAGCATAAAATTACCAAGAGCCCTCCAGGGATTTCCTGCTTTAATTCGCTCAAGGGGGGCTAGACAAAAGTTCATGTCTTTACTTTCCATTCACTTTTGGTTTTGACAGCATGTCGTACAAACCTGTCCTTAAACTAAACAGTTTTTAGAAATCACTTTATAAATTCAAACTCCATAAGTTGTAATCTTTTTTCAAAATGTATTTCTTAAACAGTGTTCTTGTGCTCAGGTGGAGGGGAGGGGGTCTGTTTAAGACGTTAAATTGGTGTATTAGGGGCTGATGTCACTGTTCTAATACAATCTTTCGTGAAGGTGGTCGCATCTCATCTTTGTGACCTTTCTTTGATATCTTTATCTTTGTATAATTCATTGAAAACTATTAACAGGTTCTTTAATATATTTTTAAAATTCAAGAACGTTTCATTCTCATCTGATTGCATTTTTAACATTTTAAGACCGGAAAACGTCATAAACCATTCGGTCATTGGGATAATTTTAGATTCAGGTCAAACCTTTTCAGAAATGTCCATTACAACATTACAACAGTGTATTTTGATACATTGATCTCACTAAAAAAAATCTTCTAGGTGAAATTTTTTGTGCAAAAAATATATCTTTACTGACTTTACACTTATTTTTACAGCCGAAAAATTATTAAAATGTCGAAGACTTAAAACTTTAATAAATAAGCCGTAACATATTTTAAATTATTTAAAGATGAGTGTAAGCGTTCGTTCGATAGTCGTAACTACGGTAAACACTAGTCCTAGCGTTGTCAGTTATTAACGTATATGTATTTTAATATTGTTTTCCTTGGTCCTTGACTTATAAAAATATATGCCTTGGTATTTATTAGTAATAAACTTACACTAAGATTATGAATTTAATTATAATTACATCATAGTATGAAAGAATAAACTTCATGGACGAACGAGCAACTAGAACTAGTTACTACTAACTTATTACTAGAGCCTCAGTCAGAGCAGATGCAGAGTCACTAATTCATTTACATGTTTCATGCTCGCAAGGACGTTCCATTTCGCATTATATAATATTATATAATATAACCATCTATTGATATTTTAATTTAAATAAATAAGCCTAAGCATTTATTTAAGATGAGTGAAAGCGTAAGCGGTCGTTACAACTACCGCCACTAGTACTAGTGACTAGTGCTAACAAACTTATATTTAATATAAATTGTTTTCGTTGGTTCATATAAATTATATATGCCTTAGTATTTATTAGTAATAAACTTACACTAAGATTATGACTTTAATTATAATTACATCATTAGTTTTAGAAGTAAATAGTATGAATGAATAAAATTCTCGGACGAATGAGCGAACTGTATATTTACATATTAATATTAAATTCACTCTCGCAAGGAAGCTCTATTTCGCGTTATATAATAGATCAAATAATATGAACTTATATTTTTCTTTAAAAGTCTATAAAATCAAGCTTTTGAACAAGTTTTAGACAATTTCAATGAGCGCATTCCCTCTAATAGTTATGAATAAATATTAACTTCTTGACCTTACGGCACCTCAGGCGGTGACCTAGTTATAGATCGAGTCTATTATTAGACTTCCGGTAAATAATGACCAACCCTATACACACTTCATTGAGAACCATCGACCATGGGATATTAACAGACAGAAGAATCGTAAGGACGTACAACAGTCAAATCACTGGAATTTGCTCTTTCACGTGTTCTTTATCAATCGTTAAACAAAAAAAAGCTAATGACAAAATTATTTAAAGGTAGACCTTATATTCGACACAGCAACCTTGTCAATTGTAACAATGACCGTGTCAAATAGTGACCTTGACACTTGTGTCCATCCACTCAGAGAACTTTCAGAAGGGACAGCATAGAGCAACGCAGCCCATTTGCATATACAACTTTTGAAGTTAATCTTTTAAATGCTGCGGTGCTGATCAGTGATGTTGAAACTATACCTCCCACCCCCTCCAATTCAGAGACCAACTATTTGAATTGTGAATATGGGGTTATAGGTAAATAAGGAAATGTTCTTATTGATAATCGGCGTCACGATGTGTCCAACTTGGCACGATACTGGGCTGACGATATTTGCCTTGCCATAGGCACGTGACGTGTTTGACTTTGTTCACAAGTGATACTGAGAAAGGTGAAACGGATGTCGCAGTGTTTACTCTTGAAAACTATTGAGCACCAACGGTTTATAGGCCTATATATATATATAAATATATATATATATAAAATAAGTAAGCCCTTAGTCTTTCTCTGACGGAAGAGGCGGATTTGGTTAGAAATTTGAAGTGGAATGGGAGAGGGGGAGCGGGGATCTAGCAGCACATGGTCACATCAACGAGGTAAATGTTTACGGCAAATGGGATCTCTAATATCCGGTTTCATAAGTGTGAGACCGTCTTTAAATAACTCGTTGTGTTAACATTGGCTCGAAGGTCAAGGACATTCGATAGATGAGACCACCGACTGAAAATAAAAATGAAATTTCCTTGGGATCCAAAAAAAGTCTCTACTCTTAAAATTGTTTGTTCAAGTTGCATAGTAAAAGCATTTAACATGTGTGTCTTTATTTTATTCTGACACGAAACTTTTGTTTTCATGGTTTGATATCCTTAACAAATAACTAGGCAAAATATCAACTTTTTCTACTCCTTGATGAGGGAATTTGATTTTCAATTTAAAAATAAAATAAAATATATATTTCAATAACTGCCTGCGGTCGTTTGGTTCTCTTATTAAGTATTAAATATAAATCTATTCATTTAGGAAACATTCCCAGACAATTATGATTTAATTATTGAAGTGTTTTCTCAGATATTTGTGGTTCATATTTTGTATGTTACCAATTTCTATTACGTTGGGCTACTTTCACCTCATATTCATAACAGAGGTCAAGGACACGGACTGAAATGAATAACATAATTCTTAAAGTAAACTTTGAGCTGCTTTTTCCGCCTGCAGACGTCGTTTATTTGGAAATGTGGGGTGGGAGGGAGGTGTTCCTATATATCATGAGTGCATCGAGGCATATTTTCTTCTAAGATTTGCAAAATACGTATTCTTGTAGTTTATTTGTCTTGTTTGATGTATCGTTTAAATAGTATTAAATAGAACTTTATTTAAAAATAAGAATCTGTTACGGGACTGAATTCTTTCTCACGCTCCCATTGAAAGTTGACAGTAGTTCACTTCTTTAAATATACTTAGGTCACCCCGTCATATCCTTGTCATACCCTTGTCATATCCTTGTCATATCCTTGTCATATCCTTGTCATATCCTTGTCATATCCTCTTGTCATATCCTTGTCATATCCTCTTATCATACCCTTGTCATACCCTTGTCATACCCTTGTCATATCCTTGTCATACCCTTGTCATACCCTTGTCATATCCTTGTCATACCCTTGTCATATCCTTGTCATATCCTTGTCATACCCTTGTCATACCCTTGTCATACCCTTGTCATACCCTTGTCATACCCTTGTCATATCCGTGTCATACCCTTGTCATACCCGTGTCATACCCTTGTCATACCCTTGTCATATCCTTGTCATACCCTTGTCATACCCTTGTCATACCCTTGTCATACCCTTGTCATACCCTTGTCATACCCTTGTCATACCCTTGTCATACCCTTGTCATACCCTTGTCATACCCTTGTCATACCCTTGTCATATCCTCTTGTCATATCCTCTTGTCATATCATATCTTATCTATACAGACGCTCCTTCTATGCAGAAGATAATTGAGTCCACAGACCATGACGGATGATCTGTTGGCAAGTGATGCAGCGTTCACAGGCCACGGCTTTGTGGGTTCCACGCATTACCCAGCCGCCTAACTAGTGTTAGGTACCCATTCGGAGCTGGTTGACTCAGGGACGTCCTAGGCGCCGGGAACAAATCCTTGCCTTGACATGGATTCGAGCCCGTGACCATCGGTACGCCAGTCGAGCGCGCTGCCACTCGACCACCGCGTCATGCCCTTGTCATAATATCTTCTTGTCACACCCTTGTCAGAATATCCTCTTGTCATACCCTTGTCATATCCTCTTGTCATACCCTTGTCATATCCTCTTGTCATACCCTTGTCATAATATCCTCTTTGCATACCCTTGTCATATCCTCTTGTCATACCCTTGTCATATGCTCTTGTCATACCCTTGTCATAATATCCTCTCGTCATACCCTTGTCATATCCTCTTGTCATACCCTTGTCATATCCTCTTGTCATACCCTTGTCATAATATCCTCTTGTCATGCCCTTGTCATATCATCTTGTCATACCCTTGTCATATCCTCTTGTCATACATTTGTCACATCCTCTTGTCATACCCTTGTCATAATATATTCTTGTCATACCCTTGTCATATCCTCTTAGCATACCCTTGTCATATGCTCTTGTCATACCCTTGTCATAATATCCTCTTTTCATACCCTTGTCATATCCTCTTGTCATACCCTTGTCATATCCTCTTGTCATACCCTTGTCATATCCTCTTGTCATACCCTTGTCATAATATCCTCTTTTCATAACATTGTCATATCCTCTTGTCATACCCTTGTCATAATATCCTCTTGTCATACCCTTGTCATATCCTCTTGTCATATCCTCTTGTCATACCCTTGTCATATCCTCTTGTCATACCCTTGTCATATCCTCTTGTCATACCCTTGTCATAATATCCTCTTGTCATACCCTTGTCATATCATCTTGTCATACCCTTGTCATAGCCTCTTGTCATACCCTTGTCACATCCTCTTGTCATACCCTTGTCATAATATCCGCTTGTCATATCCTTGTCATATCCTATTGTCATAGCCTCGTCGTTTCATGTTGTCATACTTTTGTCGTACCCTCATTTTAGGATACACCCTTGCCATATATTGTTTTTTTAAATTTAATTGTCTAGGATCAGCAAAACAAATAAATACTTTTGCTGAATTTAACGGACAACTTGAGACAAAGCAAAAGAAACTGAAATATCGGTCAAACAGACGGCAGCTCCAGTTTTACGCTCCACAGTGGACGTGTCATTTTGACCTACTTTTAACCACCTCCCCACCCCCCGACAGCAATGTCGCAAGTTGAGCATTTTTGACGTCACTTCCGTTCGTTTGTTTGTCAATTCTCAACAAAGCCAGACTCTGATCCACAGCAATCAAAACGTCGTCATCACCAGATGTCCGTTTTTGTACTGGACTGCCCGGCATTATCGTTGTTTGTCATGAGAAAACGGAACTAGGGTTTCTAGATGTTCGGTTTAGTACTGGACTGTCCGGTATTATCGTGATTAGTCCAGTAAAAAAATTGAAGCAATATCGTATATTCTATATTTAAATTAGGTTTTTATGCCATCGACTAATTTCAACACTAATGTCCGGTATTTTTGAGACAACCATCTGGCAAGCCTAATGGGAACTCTAACCAGAACTGTAATAATCTTTGAGACAACCATCTGGCAAGCCTAATGGGAACTCTAACTAGAACTGTAATAATCTTTGAGACAACCATCTGGCAAGCCTAATGGGAACTCTAACCGGAACTGTAATAATCTTTGAGACAACCATCTGGCAAACCTAATGGGAACTCTAACCAGAACTGTAATAATCTTTGAGACAACCATCTGGCAAGCCTAATGGGAACTCTAGCCAGAACAGTAATAATCTTTGAGACAACCATCTGGCAAGCCTAATGGGAACTCTAACCAGAACTGTAATAATCTTTGAGACAACCATCTGGCAAGCCTAATGGGAACTCTAACCAGAACTGTAATAATCTTTGAGACAACCATCTGGCAAGCCTAATGGGAACTCTAACCAGAACTGTAATAATCTTTGAGACAACCATCTGACAAGCCTAATGGGAACTCTAACCAGAACTGTAATAATCTTTGAGACAACCATCTGGCATGCCTAATGGGAACTCTAACCAGAACTGTAATAATCTTTGAGACAACCATCTGGCAAGCCTAATGGGAACTCTAACCAGAACTGTAATAATCTTTGAGACAACCATCGGGCAAGCCTAATGGGAACTCTAACCAGAACTGTAATAATCTTTGAGACAACCATCTGGCAAGCCTAATGGGAACTCTAACCAGAACTGTAATAATCTTTGAGACAACCATCTGGCAAGCCTAATGGGAACTCTAACCAGAACTGTAATAATCTTTGAGACAACCATCTGACAAGCCTAATGGGAACTCTAACCAGAACTGTAATAATCTTTGAGACAACCATCTGGCATGCCTAATGGGAACTCTAACCAGAACTGTAATAATCTTTGAGACAACCATCTGACAAGCCTAATGGGAACTCTAACCAGAACTGTAATAATCTTTGAGACAACCATCTGGCATGCCTAATGGGAACTCTAACTAGAACTGTAATAATCTTTGAGACAACCATCTGGCAAGCCTAATGGGAACTCTAACCAGAACTGTAATAATCTTTGAGACAACCATCGGGCAAGCCTAATGGGAACTCTAACCAGAACTGTAATAATCGTACTAACATGAGAACTCGTAAATTGTATGGCAATAAGCGAACTCTTGAAATGTCAGAATTTTTATTTAAGTAAAAGTAAATTCAAAGAAATTGAGTTCTGATAATTGGTATATCATGGAAGTTTGTGCACATTTGAGTAAATGCTGAAATAGAGCAATATGTCTTGCTCTTCAACAATTCTTCTATTTTACAAAATTTTAGTTTGTATCTATTTGCCTTACTCGACACACATGCTTACAGCAAGAATGGGATGAGGTGGTTGGTCACGGACGAAAGTCCATGTGGACAGAGTGTAACTACGGTGGGGGCCATGTAGGACCAGTCCATGTAGACAGAGTGTAACTATGGTGGTGGTAATGCAGGGCCAGTCCACGTGGACAGAGTGTAACTATGGTGTGGGCAATGTAGGGCCATACCATGTGGACAGAGTTGACTATGGTGTTAAATGGCCTTCTCATTATGAACACCGGGTTGATGACAAAATTTAATACATTTCGGTAGACCCATAAACAGCATACCTGGCCATTCTGGTTTCTGTCGTGTAGTAGTAACGCTGCTTAAAGTACTAAAAAGTCAGGAAGTTGATAGTTATAAAAAAAATACTTTGGGAATAAAAGAATGGAACAAAACGGTTAAATAAAAACATAATATTATATATAGATAAAAGCCGGAAAAAGCAAAAATAGTTTAAAGGCAAAAATTTAAAAGTTTTTCACCCAACACTAACGAGATTCGGTATTCGCAAGTAAAGAAATCAATGAACATATTTCATTCTAGCTTGAGCCGTGCGTTTAAAAGTGTGTGGCGGATGTGGTTGTGGTTGCAGTGTGTGTGTGGGGGGGGGGATGGGGCACCGCTTAGTAACAACCAGTAAACAAAAGGAAGAGATTTACAAGATATTAAATTTGACTCATCTGTAGAGTAATTAAATCAGGCGTGTAATATACGCACAATAAAACATATAATTATGGAAGCAAATGTTTTAACCAAATATTTCGCAATATGAAGACCCATAATGCCTCTCAGGCATACTCTCTAAGAAAACAACTTCTTTTCAACATCTGCAAATATTTCCGCACACGTATCATTGAGGAGTAGTTGGTCCTTATCTTTCCTTATCTCCATAACAGTGGGGCCGTCCATAAACATACACCATGCGATGAGAGAGGTAGGAAGAGGCTGACAGTTTGTGACAAGGACGGGAGATGATGACGATGGATCTTGTCTACAACGCTTACTGTCCGTGCCAGTACAGCATGTTCGACGCGCTTGAAACTTAAAAACATAGTTAAATAATATATTTTAGTTCAAAGTTTACTGAATTGTTTCCTTGTCTTTACACTCTAACTCTAATGTTTGTGGAAGACAGTTTTTAACTTCGGTGCAGCTGATTCCAAAGAGTGCATGCAAAGCGACTTCAGATGGGACTGCGTATATAAAGATAAAGACCCCATGTGACATCACACTTTTCAATCATATTTTTGACAAGTTTATTTAAATAATTGGACAGTTATTTGAAATTTAATTTTATCAAGTAAACTTATTACAGTTTTAAATGAGGTTCATTTTATCTTAATTGAAACTAATTATTTTGATTGTTAAAATAGTTTGAAAGTTGGTGTGCTAGTTAAATTTGGTATTGTGACAAAGGGAGGTAATAAATCAGCCAAGAGGAGGCGGTGACATCTTCTAGAAACAGCGTGACGTACGTTAACAAGGGCCTCATTTTTACCCACCGAAGAATCCCATTTGAACTGTAAACTATGTTTAGTTTTTACATTAAGACTTGAGGACAATTAAGTAACATCTCTTTTATTCAGCGGTGTAGCTATTCAATTATTTCAGCACAATAAAGTAACACCTCTTTTATTCAGTGGTGTAGCTATTCAATTATTTCAGCACAATAAAGTAACACCTCTTTTATTCAGTGGTGTAGCTATTCAATTATTTCAGCACAATAAAGTAACACCTCTTTTATTCAGTGGTGTAGCTATTCAATTATTTCAGCACAATAAAGTAACACCTCTTTTATTCAGTGGTGTAGCTGTTCAATTATTTCAGAACAATAAAGAAGCATCTCTATTATTCAGCGGTGTAGCTATTCAATTATTTGAGCTTCTGTGATATTCTATCAGTGATATATATTTTCCAGATTTGCAAGAGAATTTTTAAAAGTTTCCATTTGTAAGGCATAAATGAAAATGTAACCGATAATGTCTGAATTGAAATTAAAATGTTTATGTACTTTTAAAGTTATCATCAATGTCCTTGCACTATGCTTTTAATGGACTCTGTAATGTTATTATGAATTGTAATGCTAATTTGATATTTTATATAGCTGCCCAAATGTTGACCCAAGACCAACTGAATGAAACCGCTGAGGGGTTAAAGGTCACATGGACGGTACTCACAAACACCAAAGAGGTTGAAAGGTTCGAGGTGGAAGTAACTCTTGAAAACTTGGCCTCTAGAGAGATTCTGAGTTACGGGTCGTGGAGAATTTATTTCAACTGCATCTTCATCATCGAACCAGACATAATCCGTGGCGGGAACAAGATGGCTGAGTTGAAAGGGCAAGGGTTGAAGGTCACACACTTGCAAGGAAGTTATTTTTACTTCGAACCGACGACCTCCTTCGTCCCCCTGAGTCCCGGAGGTAAAAGAAGAGTTACATTCAAGGTAGGTAACTGTGGAGCTTCTCATGTGTTCACTCTCCTTTACTCTCGCTCACACACACTCCCCCCCCCTCTCTCTCTATCTCTCGTGTGCTACATACTCCTTCACTGTCTCTCTCTCTATCTCTCGTGTGCTACATACTCCTTCACTGTCTCTCTCTCTCTATCTCTCGTGTGCTACATACTCCTTCACTGTCTCTCTCTCTCTATCTCTCGTGTGCTACATACTCCTTCACTGTCTCTCTCTCTATCTCTCGTGTGCTACATACTCCTTCACTGTCTCTCTCTCTATCTCTCGTGTGCTACATACTCCTTCACTGTCTCTCTCTCTCTCTATCTCTCGTGTGCTACATACTCCTTCACTGTCTCTCTCTCTCTATCTCTCGTGTGCTACATACTCCTTCACTGTCTCTCTCTCTATCTCTCGTGTGCTACATACTCCTTCACTGTCTCTCTCTCTATCTCTCGTGTGCTACATACTCCTTCACTGTCTCTCTCTCTATCTCTCGTGTGCTACATACTCCTTCACTGTCTCTCTCTCTATCTCTCGTGTGCTACATACTCCTTCACTGTCTCTCTCTCTCTATCTCTCGTGTGCTACATACTCCTTCACTGTCTCTCTCTCTCTATCTCTCGTGTGCTACATACTCCTTCACTGTCTCTCTCTCTATCTCTCGTGTGCTACATACTCCTTCACTGTCTCTCTCTCTCTATCTCTCGTGTGCTACATACTCCTTCACTGTCTCTCTCTCTATCTCTCGTGTGCTACATACTCCTTCACTGTCTCTCTCTCTATCTCTCGTGTGCTACTTACTCCTTCACTGTCTCTCTCTCTCTATCTCTCGTGTGCTACATACTCCTTCACTGTCTCTCTCTCTCTATCTCTCGTGTGCTACATACTCCTTCACTGTCTCTCTCTCTATCTCTCGTGTGCTACATACTCCTTCACTGTCTCTCTCTCTCTATCTCTCGTGTGCTACATACTCCTTCACTGTCTCTCTCTGTCTATCTCTCGTGTGCTACATACTCCTTCACTGTCTCTCTCTCTCTATCTCTCGTGTGCTACATACTCCTTCACTGTCTCTCTCTCTCTATCTCTCGTGTGCTACATACTCCTTCACTGTCTCTCTCTCTATCTCTCGTGTGCTACATACTCCTTCACTGTCTCTCTCTCTATCTCTCGTGTGCTACATACTCCTTCACTGTCTCTCTCTCTCTATCTCTCGTGTGCTACATACTCCTTCACTGTCTCTCTCTCTCTATCTCTCGTGTGCTACATACTCCTTCACTGTCTCTCAATCTATCTCTCGTGTGCTACATACTCCTTCACTGTCTCTCTCTCTCTATCTCTCGTGTGCTACATACTCCTTCACTGTCTCTCTCTCTATTTCTCGTGTGCTACATACTCCTTCACTGTCTCTCTCACTTTTTCTAACTCTGTCTCCCTCCCTCGTTTGCTCCATCCTACCTCTGTCTCTCTCATATACTCCCTCTCTGTCAATCTCTCTCTCTCTCTTAATCTCTCTCACTCTTTCCCGTTTCTAGCGTCTCGAACACACACTCAGTGTTGTCATAGCAACACAACAAACTTGATACCTATGTCACACATGTCACACATGTCACACATGTAACACATGTCACACTTGTCACACTATGTCACACTTGTCACACTATGTCATACATGTCACACATGTCACACATGTCACACTTTGTCACACATGTGACACATGTGACACATGTCACACATGTTACACTATGTTACACTATGTCACAATATGTCACACTATGTCACACTATGTCACAGATGTCACATATGTCACACTATGTCACACATGCCACACATGCCACACTATGTCACACTATGTCACACATGCCACACCATGTCACACCATGTCACACCATGTCCCACCATGTCCCACCATGTCACACGTTGCCACACGTTTCCACACATGTCCCACCATGTCACACGTTGCCACACGTTTCCACACATGTCACACATGTCACGCATGTCACGCATGTCACACATGTCACACATGTCACACATGTCACACATGTCACACATGTCACACATGTCACACATGTCACACATGTCACACATGTCACACATGTCACACATGTCACACATGTCACACATGTCACCAATGTTAAACATGTAATACATGTCACGCATGTCACACAAGTCACATATGTCACACATGTCTGACATGTCACACATGTCACATATATCACACATGTCACACAATAACACTTGTCACATATGTCACATATGTCACACATGTCACACTTGTCACATATGTAACACATGTCACACATGTCACACATGTCATCCTTTCAAGACATATCGTTTTAAAAGGGGGAGGGGTAATACAAGAAAATTATCTCCCTAATTTTGTCTCAAGTTTCCAAATGTTTCCCTTAAACTAAAAACACAGAAGGCGGAGTAGAGTTCTCTGGGATTTGTAAACTGCTGTCATAAATAAATCTTCCCTTAAGCTCATTGCTATCGTAAGTCCTTTGTTACAAACAATAAGGGGGTGGGGGGGGATAAATTGAGAAATTCACTTAACCAAATAACTTCATAGATCAATTTTGCATGGGACAAAACATCTTCCAGGGATAACAAGGAAAAGTATTTTTGTTGGTGGATGGTGGATATATCCATGTGATCTGATGTGTCGGTGGATGGTGGATATATCCATGTGATCTGATGTGTCGGTGGATGTTGGATATATCCATGTGATTTGATGTGCTGGTGGATGTTGGATATATCCATGTGATTTGATGTGTCGGTGGATGTTGGATATATCCATGTGATTTGATGTGCTGGTGGATGTTGGATATATCCATGTGATTTGATGTGTCGTCCTCTATTTCAGTTTAACGTAAACCAGTTGCTATATGAGTATTATGGACTGCATGTAATTGATATCTAACCATTGAACTTGTCCATCAGGTCCAGTACTGGTCAGTGGCCCGTACAGATGCCATGCCCAACTGGTACATAACAGCACCAGGATTGGAACCCACGCCTATCACAAGCACGCAGGGCGAGTCGTTGTCCTTTGTTAGTGACTACACGACACCCGGACAGTGGAAACGTTATGATTATGATTATTATAATCCGTACACTGCTCAGGTAAATAGATAATCCTTAAATCAGGGGAGACGTCAATCATTATGCTGCTCGGGGGGGGGGCTACTGAACTCTGAACAATGACTGACTCTCCTGTTTGTATACTCCACTCAAAAGTTTTCCAGAATTTCCATAATTTTGTTATCATCAAAAGTTAGCAACATAATATGTACATTATTTCTTCATTAACAAATACGCTTTGTTCATGTTTAAAAATTGTTTAATCATCAGATTGAGAAGTAAGCATTACGGGTGTGTCGCATACTCTACAGCAGGAGGCGGTAACCTGTTGCTAACTGTGTGCCAACTTAGGGTTTCAAAATTATTCAGAGTGCCAACATCACATATCATTTTATACAAGTCGAGATCTTAATACAGGAAATGTGAACAGTCGGCGTGTCATTTGAAATAGCTTACCGTGCTAAGTGTAGCACGCGTGCCACAGGTTGGCGACCCCTGTTCTACAGTTTAGACTGTAGAAAATATTTTTAAATATTATTTAGGCCAGTATTAATATATTCTCAGTTTTAACACTGTTGATATAATACAATTCACCGAATTCATTCCCTGTATCATCCTTAGTTTAAAAATGTGCACTGGACGCATGTGTCACAGTTACAACACATTCTCTATCTACCCGTCATCTGATCGCATTTCATTACGTTACACAACTCTCGGGCATGGACTTGGTTAGGAAAACTTTGCTTCCATAGGTTTTAAATTTTTGGTTAACTTTGTTTAGTACTTTAGTCCATCGTGACTGATGTCATTGTACTTAAGTCCATCGTGACTGATGTCATTGTACTTAAGTCCATCGTGACTGATGTCATTGTACTTAAGTCCATCGTGACTGATGTCATTGTACTTAAGTCCATCGTGACTGATGTCATTGTACTTAAGTCCATCGTGACTGATGTCATTGTACTTAAGTCCATCGTGACTGATGTCATTGTACTTAAGTCTATCGTGACTGATGTCATTGTACTTAAGTCTATCGTGACTGATGTCATTGTACTTAAGTCTATCGTGACTGATGTCATTGTACTTAAGTCTATCGTGACTGATGTCATTGTACTTAAGTCTATCGTGACTGATGTCATTGTACTTAAGTCCATCGTGACTGATGTCATTGTACTTAAGTCTATCGTGACTGATGTCATTGTACTTAAGTCTATCGTGACTGATGTCATTGTACTTAAGTCTATCGTGACTGATGTCATTGTACTTAAGTCTATCGTGACTGATGTCATTGTACTTAAGTCTATCGTGACTGATGTCATTGTACTTAAGTCCATCGTGACTGATGTCATTGTACTTAAGTCTATCGTGACTGATGTCATTGTACTTAAGTCTATCGTGACTGATGTCATTGTACTTAAGTCCATCGTGACTGATGTCATTGTACTTAAGTCTATCGTGACTGATGTTATTGTACTTAAGTCCATCGTGACTGATGTCATTGTACTTAAGTCTATCGTGACTGATGTCATTGTACTTAAGTCTATCGTGACTGATGTCATTGTACTTAAGTCTATCGTGACTGATGTTATTGTACTTAAGTCTATCGTGACTGATGTCATTGTACTTAAGTCTATCGTGACTGATGTCATTGTACTTAAGTCCATCGTGACTGATGTCATTGTACTTAAGTCTATCGTGACTGATGTCATTGTACTTAAGTCCATCGTGACTGATGTCATTGTACTTAAGTCCATCGTGACTGATGTTATTGTACTTAAGTCCATCGTGACTGATGTTATTGTACTTAAGTCTATCGTGACTGATGTTATTGTACTTAAGTCTATCGTGACTGATGTTATTGTACTTAAGTCCATCGTGACTGATGTTATTGTACTTAAGTCTATCGTGACTGATGTTATTGTACTTAAGTCTATCGTGACTGATGTTATTGTACTTAAGTCTATCGTGACTGATGTCATTGTACTTAAGTCCATCGTGACTGATGTCATTGTACTTAAGTCCATCGTGACTGATGTCATTGTACTTAAGTCCATCGTGACTGATGTTATTGTACTTAAGTCTATCGTGACTGATGTCATTGTACTTAAGTCCATCGTGACTGATGTCATTGTACTTAAGTCCATCGTGACTGATGTCATTGTACTTAAGTCCATCGTGACTGATGTCATTGTACTTAAGTCCATCGTGACTGATGTTATTGTACTTAAGTCCATCGTGACTGATGTTATTGTACTTAAGTCTATCGTGACTGATGTTATTGTACTTAAGTCTATCGTGACTGATGTCATTGTACTTAAGTCCATCGTGACTGATGTCATTGTACTTAAGTCCATCGTGACTGATGTCATTGTACTTAAGTCCATCGTGACTGATGTCATTGTACTTAAGTCCATCGTGACTGATGTCATTGTACTTAAGTCCATCGTGACTGATGTCATTGTACTTAAGTCCATCGTGACTGATGTCATTGTACTTAAGTCTATCGTGACTGATGTTATTGTACTTTACTCTCACAATTTATTTAAAATAATATTTTCTCGATGTAACTCTCGTATATTCAGATTTAGATGTTTAAAAAACTAATTTTTTCACGTCCTACAGCAAATGTATAATATTGTCTACAACAAATGTATAATATTGTCTACTACAAATGTATAATATTGTCTACAACAAATGTATAATATTGTCTACAACAAATGTATAATATTGTCTACAACAAATGTATAATATTGTCTACAACAAACACATCTCAATTCACACCTGTATACCTCTTATATAATTTAAAATTATTTTTGGACACATTCTTTAACTCAACATCGATCAGTCCGTATTACGTGGGAAAAGTGATTAATTAACCTAACCCATGGTTGCACAAATAGTGTCTCCGAGACGAATACGATCTTCTACCACAAGTATATAAATATATATATGGTCTTTTTCCCCAAGGAGCGCTATGACAGAAACTACATCCCCCATGCAGCAGACGACTCAGAGATTAGACTTGTTCCAAGACCCATCAGCTCAAAGTTTGACAGCGTGAGGAGAGTGTCCGTGGACCGGTCATGGTACATCAGTTTCATGGGGCCACTGGGCGAGGAGGCCGGGTACCTAGCTGGTAACGATCAGACAAACAATCGTCTTTGTGTCCTTTAGTTGCGCTGGGAAAAGTACATTCACTATTGAAGTGTATACTGAACATGAAAGCATGAATTTCCCATTTTAACATTCTATGTCAAAAATTATTGAAATGTATTCCAGGTATGTTAGCATGAATTTGAAATGTATAATAATTTTAGGGCTGTTATCGATTAATTTAAATTTAATCGTTAACTTTTGAAAAATTAACGATTAATTAATCGATAATTTCGATTAAAGCCTATAATAGAAATTTATGAAGTCATTAAACTGAACATTTCATGGTAAGAAACAAAAACGAGTAATTGACTTTTTATTGAGTTATTAGGGGACGCGGTGGTCGAGTGGCAGCGGGCTCGACTGGCGTACCGATGGTCACGGGTTCGAATCCGTTCGAAGGCAAGGATCTGTTCCCTGGGCCTAGGGCGTCCCTGAGTCAGACAGCTCCGAATGGGCACCTAACACTAGTTAGGCGGCTGGGTAATGCGTGGAACCCTCAAAGCCGTGGCCTGTGAACGCTGCATCACTTGCCAACAGATCATCTGTCATGGTCTGTGGACGCATTAATCTTCTGTACAGAAGGAGCGTCTGTATATCTAAGATAAGATAAGAAGATTTCCCCTGTCTCACAGACATTGAACATTAAGAATATTTTGAACTAAATTTTATGACAATGTGTTGATACTTGATCGGATGTTTGTGCTGAAGGTGGTACGTCAGCGAAGTATTTGATCCTTAAAAAGAGACTTGTTTATGGCAGTGAACACAGTAAACTTGTTCACCATCTTCGACTTTGCCATCCGCAGTTAGCTTAAAAACAAAATTTTTGCTCAACTTTCCAGTTATATGTTTAAATTTAACTGCGACTATGCTGTCAGCCAGTTTTAATTGATGTCTGCCAGTCCACATAAATTATTAAAATAAATTATAATATTACGCGGGAGAAGTTTGTACGAAAAAAAATAGATAAAGTATTATTAATTATTAATAATTAATTATTTATTAAAAGTAATGTTAAAAAATTATATAAATATTTTCTTTAATTTTAATCAAATTTTTATCGATTAAAATAATTTTAATCGATAAAAAATTTTAACGATTAATCGAGAAATTAATCATTAATTTCTGCAGCCCTACTAATTATGTAAGCATAAATTTGAACATACAATTACAATCGTGCTAAGAATTATTTTTTTTGCTATCAAAATGTATACCAAGTATCATCGTCATCATCAGTGGCGCTACAGCCCATGTAGGGCCCTGGCCTGCTCCACCACATCCTTCCATTCGGATCGATCGATGGCTTTCCTTCTCCGTGCCCGAACCCCCAGCTGTTGTAGGTCCGTTGCCACATCATCGATCCACCTCAGTCTTGGGGGACCAGTGAATCGTCTTCCCCCTGGTTTCTGCCTGTAAATAATTTTTGGTGCTCTACATTGTGGCATCCTTTCGACATGTCATGTCCAGCGTAGTCTTCCTTTTTTAATACGTGTGACGATGGGAGGATCTTGTACAGATGGTATAGCTCTAGGTTGGTACGAATTCTCCAGATATCATTTTCTATCACAGGGCCATATATTTTCCGGAAGATTTTCCTCTCCCAAGTGTTGAGCAGGTTCTCTGCTTTTATGGTCAGGGTCCAAGTCTCACTAGCTTACGTTACTACCGGCCTTATAATCGTGGTGTATTTTATTTTCTTTATTCCCCTAGAGAGGTTTTTACTTCTTAGAAGTTTTTGTAAGCTGAAGTAGGAGCGGTTGCCTGCTTTTAACCTTTATTTCACCTCCGAAATTATCTCATTGTCTTCGTATATAGTTGCCCCTAGATACTTGAATGCAGCAACTCTCTCAAATTTGTGTTTGTTTATGGTGAAGTTATTATCAGCATGGGTGTTTCGTGACATAATCATATATTTTGTTTTCGGTTCGGGTTCGTTTATAACAAGACCAGCTTCGGCAGAGGCATTATCAAGTTCTTTGAAAGCTTTAACTATGTCATTACGGTGTCTACCCAGCAGCGCTATATCGTCTGCGTATGTCAGGTACTGTAGTGGTTGGCTATACAAGGTTCCTGATGGTCTTTGATCTGTTATACCTCTCTGGAAGTAGTTAGTTATGGCTCCGCTGGAACTGACATGTATGTTTCTAATGATTTTCTCTAGTGTGATGTTGAATAACATACATGAAAGTGAGTCTCCTTGTCTGAGACCGCGGCCAACTGTGAACTCCCTTGAGTAATCTCCCTGTACCTTGACTCTACTTTTGGAGCTAGCCATTGTCATATATATGAGCCGAGTTAGTTTGTGTGGGACTCCAAGTTCCTGTAGTGCGTTGTATGGGTAATTCCTATTTACTCTATCATATGCAGTTTTGTAGTCGACATATAGTTGATGTATATCGATGTTATATTCATAGCATTTCTCCATGAGACATCTTATAATAAAAATATGTTCTGTCGTTGATCTGTTCTGTCGGAAGCCACATTAATAGTCCCCTAGTATCAATTCACTATACCTTTCAAGTTTTCTTGCTATGAGTTCTGTGAGGATTTTGTACTTTACATTAAGGAGTGATATTCCTCTATAGTTTGAGCAGGTTAACTTAGATCCCTTTTTGTGAATAGGGATTATGAGCGCAGTGTACCATTGGGTTGGCATTTCTTCCTTCTGCCAGATTCTGGATATAAGTTCGTGTATTTGCTTATGTAGTACGTCACATTCTCATTTAATCACTTCTGCAGAGCTGAGGTCTATTTCTGGAGTTTTGTTATTTTTCATGGTGGATATTACTTCTTTTATTTCATTTAATGTTGGTTGGTTGACCAAAGGGTCCGGTCCTCCTTGTGGTGGAGTGTAATCCTCATTGGTAATTCCATCTGGTCCGTTTAGTAATTCTTCAAAGTGCTGTGCCCATGTCTCTGATACTCTACTGCTCTCTGTGATCAATTCTCCATTCGTATTTTCACACACGTGGGATCTTGCTTGGAAGCCATTCTTTTCCTGCTTTATCTTCAGGTACATTCCCCTCACATTTCTTTCTTTTGCTAACTCTTCTATCTCTGGTATTTTTTTTTATTTTTCCCAGACTCGTTTTTACTTTCTGCAAATTTTTCTGGCAATCTTTCTTGCTTCATTATATAGTTGCCTTGTTCTTCTTGTCTCCCTTTGCATCATCGTTAGTCGATCTTTGTTCCTTTGTTCTATGAGTTCTTTGCATTCTGCGTCATACCATCCTGTTCTTTTCACAATCGGTTTAAATCCAATTATTACTTCAGTTACACATTAAACTATCCGCTTCATCTTTTCCCACTGCTGGTTTATAGTAACGTTGCTGGTTGCTTCTTTTTTGTATAATTCTAGTTGAGTTTCGATCTTCTGTTGATATTCCTCGGAAATTTTTGGGTCCCTACACAATTTCTAACTATCGTACCTGTTTTTCTCTTTTATTTCGCTTGTTATACATGTTACTAGTACTGTATATACATGTCACTAGTACTGTATATACATGTTACTAGTACTGTATATACATGTTACTAGTACTGTATATACATGTTACTAGTACTGTATATACATGTTACTAGTACTGTATATACATGTTACTAGTACTGTATATGTTACTAATTCTTTGTTTAAATTTGATCCTTACCAAAATATGGTCTGAGTCAATGTCCGCCCAGAGTCTATGTTCGCCCTGAGTCTATGTCCACCCCTCTACAGCTTTTGACATCAAATATGTCAGAGCCTGATATCTAATATGTCAGAGCCATGTCTTCGGTCAATAAGTACATGATCTATTTGATTACGAGTAAATCCATCTGGAGATATCCATGTCACTTTGTGTATTTGCTTATATTGGAAAATTGGGCTTCTGGGCATTCCGTTGTCATTGCTCTCATCATGTAGACTTTCCTTTCCGATTGTTGGTCTATAGACTAGTTCTTTCCCAATTTTTGCGTTGAGATCACCAAGGACTATTTTGGTATCGTGGCGTGGTGCCTCATCAAATACTCTTTCCAGTATTTCATAGAAAGTTTCCTTTATGTTTTCATCTGTATCTTCCGTTGGAGCATTTGCACAGATTAACGTGATGTTGAACATTTTTCAACTGAACCTTATGCAGCATAATCTTTCACTTACTGGTTTAAATCCAATGACTTTTATGTTCAGTAGATAGGTTCACTGATTTCACCTATTTTCATAGAAAATATTTAATTTCTTCTTTTTAGTGCACTTTCTATATGTAAATAAAAGCGTGTCCTTTTAAAAAAAAAGATTTTTTTTACATTATTTTATTTTCTACTCTTTAGTATCTACATTTTTTTAATTGATTCTTCGACCTTATCAATTCAGTTTAATTAGTTAAACTTCATTGTCAATAATTTAAATGTGATAGTGGTAAAAAGAAAGATTATCCATTACAAATAGATGTATAATACAAAAAAAACAACAACATTTTCCCTAACCTCGTACCCCCATGTCGGCAATCGATCACGTTTATGTTTCGGCCAGCAAGACTTGATGTTGATAGTTCTTCTTACACGCTTTTATTAAAGTTATAATAATAGTATCCCTCTAGGGCGAATTGAGGCATGGTTCATTGACGCGAGTGATAATATTTTATATAGACAGAAACTAAAAACTAAAAGTGCATTAGTTTAATTAAGTTACATTCGATCGATCTGAAATTTTGATACAACACATTGTCATACAGGATCTATATGTGGTAGAATTTTGAGATCTCTAGGACCATCAGAAGTTGTTTAATTTTACGTTACAAGATTTGAAGGAAGGATGGATAGATGGATACAACATACAAACAGTGTGACTTAATAAAAGCGTGTAAAAACTGCCCATCACTCCTGCCGCACAGGACGTAGTTAATTATATACCAAAGGGAGCCTATCTCCCATGCCATACAGGTCTGACTACACCAACCTACTACTCGTACGTTATCATTATCTTTAATCTCAAAGAACAACCTTCGACATCCTACTGGTCATAGCACATCAACATAATTAGTACCCAACAATTGACCATTTTTACGCTAGATTGTTTTCTATTTACAACTGACTCTGCTGGTTCCTCATATAAATTCCTTAAGATATTTATTCCAGGATTACCTCCAGCATGAGATACTGTTATAGGGATAACTACTTATCCAAACTATAAACATTTCAGCCTGATTGTATTTAACCCATTACAATCAATTATAAAACAATCATGTGCATATAGTAGTCGTAATTAACATAATTCTTCATAATAATCATAATCATGAACAATATCATTATCACAACATATCATAATTACATCCTTCAATTATCCAGCAAGGAAAACAAAATGTATACACCAAAAATCATAGCCATTATTTTAATGGTGATCCAACAACAAAACAGCCCTTATTAGTAATAACAAGGTTGGTACCTGTGGTTACCCCAAATTTATGGTAACGCCTACTATTTATCCTTCTCCGGGACTCAATTATTAGTTATTTTGTTCAGTAATTATGATCAACATTACCAGATCTGTCATGATCCTATCAGTCTCAGTGGGACCGTGATGTTATATCGTAGTTTGTCTGTGTCAACAACCATTGCACCTCTATCATCACCCCGCTCACCCCTGTCACTACTTCTAAGAGCTACCCGGTCACTCTACCTCCACCTCTGAAATCTCCCCGATCACTTTTGTCACCACACCTACGACCTCCCCGGTCAACTCTACTTCCACCTCTGACATCTACCTGGCCGCCCTTGTCACAACATTTAAATTCTTCTTCTTGACCTATCAATTTCCACTTTGTCTCCCTTACTAACTCAGCGAAACAGCCCTCTTTACCCACGTGCATCAATGTTTTCTCGAGGACCCCCATTATCATCCACATTATTAGTCCCCATGAACAAGCAACTCTACTTGTTTTTCGGCCTCCGTGACTCGACCGAATCATAAACCTGTCCTGCGAGTCCTTGTCGGTCATGGTCTGATTTCTGATCAGTCCTGTACTCATTTTGTCAAGCTCAATGTCCCTGCGTAACTCCGTGCAGGCTCTGTCACGAGAAACGTTTCCCGTGCTGTGGTCATAAGCATAACTTTGGTCCCTGAAATCAAAACAATGGCCCGTCGAGCCAACGTCAGTTTTTTCTGTGAAACCACTGTAGCGGTTCTCATTTTGTTTTTCTTCTAACATCAGACGTTTAATTTATTTCCCCCTTTTCGTCCTTAGGTGTGCTCTTTTCTATCTCTTTTGTAGCACACTCAGTTTTTCCTTCATTATATTCATCCATTATCACTAGCGTAACTTTCTCCCCTTGTGTGTCTCTTCTCTGTTCTGACTTTCCATTTTTAACAGCTATTTCGTCTGTATTCATTTGAGTTAGATCATCCTTTTGTCTCTGATCCTACTATAACTATCTGGTCTTCAGTGGGATTCACCACATATCTAATCTCACTTTTATTCTGGTCAATTTGTCGATTTACTGCAACGATTTCCTTCTCTATCAGGATTTCTTTTAAAATCAACATTTCATCCTCTTTGGCCACCAACTTCAGACTTAAATCATAATTGATTTCTTCTTTTGTCTATAACAATTCTCCACATTTCATTAACGTCCTCCTCTTTAGATTTTACGTTTCGGTTTAGCTCGACATCCCCCAATCTCCCCAATCTTCTTATCTGAGCCACTATTTCTTACATTTCTCTCTCTTTTTCTTTTAGTTGCCTCTGTACTTTTTGTCGATATTTCATCTTTCACCTTGAGTATTTCTAGTAATCTAGAAAAAAAAATCTCCATTGTGTCAATTTGCATTTTCAAGTTTTTGACCTCAACTTTGGCTTCGTTTAGTTTCATATTGTACCCCTTCTTTACTTTTTCCTTGTCTATCCGTAATTCTCTGTTCCACTTATCATAATCTTTAGCCATTAGCTTCAGATTTGTTTCATAATGTTCTTCCTCTTTTTCTACAACCCTTCTCCCCTTTACAGCCATGTTTTCTGCTCTAAGTGCAATGTTCCCTGTTAATTCATAATTCTCTTCTCTATGAGCGAGTCTTTCCAAAAAATCCGTGGTTTCTAACTTTCTGTCGTTTAGTTCTCTCTGTACTTTTCCCTAATAATTCTTCCTTTTTAAGTAAGTGACTGTTTATTTCAGCAATTCTCGTTTTTAAATTCACGTGACTCAACTTCCTTTTCATCTAGTTCAGATTTGTGCCCTTGCCTTTCTGTTCTAGCTCTGTTAATCTACTTTGTGCACTGCACCATATTGCTTCTAGTTCACTCAATGTACCTTTGTGAGTTTCTAGTTCCGTTTCTTTAACGATAATTTCTACCTTTTGTTCATCTACTTCAGTCGAACTTAATTTTTTATTCCCATGCGTCTCATGAATTGTATAACTTTTGTCACTGTCACGGTCTTCAATATTGTCTCTAGACCTTCTTTGTCTTTCTCCCCGCAATTTTTTCATTCTCTCTTCATGTTTTCTCTGTTTCTCATCTTCTACCTGCACTGTTTCACTTTATCTCGTGTTTTCTCCTTTTTCTTTACATTCTTCCTGCCACTGTCTCTGTTCCTCTAATTTTTCTTCCCGATTATGTTCTACAAACTTATCCCTTACAAATAGATTCAGTTCCTCCCCCTTCAATCCTAGTTTTTTGCCCCAGCTTCTTAGGGTATCTATAATCTTAAACCTAAATTCTTGTGCATCTTTAAATTCCATTTTACCTTACAATTACAATGTACATGGAAAGGAAAAAATAGTTAAGTAATTGTAAATGATTACTTGCCTGGATTTACGGAATATTATATACACAACACAAATAGGTGTCCTTAGAATGCTAACGTAACAAGTTCTCCTGGTAGCACCATGAATATTGTCCAGCAATAGTTCTCACGGATAGTCCAACACACTGTATACTGGACTCTGATATTCGAGCGGATGCTTTGTTGACGGTCGTTCACCGACACCCCTCAGGTCTCTGGACACGAACGTTAAGGCGGATGCCTTGTTGTCGGACAGCCGTTCACCGACACACTCCTCGGGACTCTGGGCACGAACGGTAGGGCGGATGACTTGTTGTCGGGTGGTCGTTCATGACACACTCAGGAAGAACGATCAGGCGGATGACTTGTTGCAGTCGTTCCCCGACACACTCCTCAGGACTCTGGGCACGAATGGTAGGGCGGATGACTTGTTGTCGGGCGGTCGTTCACTGACACACTCAGGAAGAACGATCAGGCGGATGACTTGTTGCAGTCGTTCCCCGACACACTGCTCAGGACTCTGGAATGCTGAGGTGGACGCCCCTCTGCATGGACTGGAGTGTTTAAAAAAAAACAACAAGCAGACTCAGACAGCACTGGACACTGGACGCCTCGTTGAGTAGACCAACTCTGTCTCACCTAGATGCTGTTGCTTGACGTAGCGATTGCTATCCACAAGAATCTCCAGAAATCCTCGGACGAGACCCCATTGTTGCGTTCTGTGTTCTGGATTAAAGAAGACTAAGTCTCGACTCTTGTTCACGGAATACTTCAAGCCTTTTTTAAGTCAGCAATATATTTACAGCATCATATTCAGGTACACGACGTAATACCTAAACAATCCACTCACTCGTAAGTACCAACGCTGAACACTCGAGCCACCTCGATGTGTCACCAGCTATCAGAGCAAACGCTCTATCCTAATGCTAGTCCTAACAAGGACTATCGACTTCTGCACTCGGTCAGAATTGAAAAGTCATTCTCTCTCTCTCTCACACCACACTATTTATACACAACACGGCTGTCTAACTTTCATACCGAGTGACTACAATTAACACCATTATTGACAAGTGAACTCTTGTCAAGTCACGCCTTGACCCTAGTCACAACAATGTTCCAACAATCTCACAACAATTATTCGCAGTGATTCTCATACCCTGACAAGCTGAGTACATTCCATGTGGCTATTCGTATCTCATGTTTGTGGACAGGCATGGGTCGTAATCCAGTTTAATCAGTCCGAATTTCTTTTTGTGGTTTAGTTTTCTTAACTGTATTTTTTAACATTACAGGGTTGTCAGCCCTGTGCACAACCTTCTGGGGGGGGGGTGCCGCTTGTAGCTCTCAGAATAGCTGCCTTTGTTCGGGTTGGGTCCCTGGCCTATGTAGATCCCTCCACTTCCTGCTAGGCAGCAGGTTCTGATTTTGGTCCGCCCCGGGTATTTTGTTTCCCCGGTACCCTCCATATCTGGTGGGCTTTCCTCTATCCGCCACTCGGGGAGGCGCTCGATGTAGATCAGTATCTCCCCACGAGGTGTACCAAGTATGTCAGCTTGAATTCCCCATTGAATCGTGCTGGGCAAACATTTTTTCACTTTTGAAATATATTCTAAGCATGTTAGCATTTTACCATGCTAGGAAATTTCTTTATTCGCTATTAAAATGTATAATAAATATGTAAGCATGAATTCATCCAATCAATTGTGCTAGAAAATTTGATTTTCACTATTGAAATGTATAACTATTATTTAAACATGGAATCCTCCCCCTACCAAAAAAACTAATTACAAGAAAAAAAACACATAAATTTTATCAATAGGATGTTTACCTGGTTGTTTTCATTCTGATTCTGGTCCAGGAAATTGTAAGAATCCTCATATTAGAATGATTCCGAGTGGTGGCCTTGAAATACAATCTGTTTAATAAAATAATTCATGTTGCGAGGACTATAGCGGATTTTAACTACTCTTCATGCTAAATGCACACATTGTCTCAACAATGACAGGCCTTACCACTGTAGCATAGTAACAACACTCACTCACTGATAATTTTATCAAACTTAAACGTCTGATTACATGCACTTTCTCACATATCATACCGCACCGCGCAGCACCAATTTGCACTTCTTTGGGACAAAATGTAATATCCTATATAATAAAAGGCAAGTTTCTGTCCTTTCTGTCCCGTCATCTATAGCGATTGGTCCCTCAAACACATATGATTCCTACAGCCAATCACTAGCGGAGAAAAAATTACATATTACGCGGAGGCTCAAAACGAGTTATTTTTGGTGCAGTTTTTTTGTCATAATTCATTATGTTGTTCCCATCTTGAAGTGATGCCTGCCGCTTATTCCAATGACAATTCTGTAAAATGCTTTTTCCATGATGGTCCTGGGGGGTAGTGGCAAGAGTTTTAATTGTTGTTTGTTTTTGTTGCGGTTATTGTTGTTGTTGTTTTTGTTGTTGTTGTTTTTTGTTGTTGTTTTGTTGTTGTTTTGTTGTTGTTGCTTTGTTGTTGTTGCTGTTGTTGTTGTAGTTATTGTTTGGTTGTTGTTGTTTTGTTGTTTTTGTTTTGTTGTTGTTGCTGTTTTTGTTTTGTTGTTATTTTGTTGTTGTTTTGCTGTTGTTGTTGTTTTTGTTTTGTTGTTGTTTTTGTTGTTGTTCTTGTTGCTGCTGTTGTTGTTTTTGCTGTTTTTGTTGTTGTTGTTGTCCACATCCCTGGCCCTGCGACGACAAGTCCTGCAAACGCTTCAGCATAACAACTACCAAAATATAGCGTCCATGAACCTCACAGGTCACCCTACACCTATAAACGTCCTTGGGCGGGCTTTGTTACTAGTATATAAATAAAACTTAAGGGATTATAAGGGGCAGTCATCTTTTTTGTAACGATTGCTTATGTTGAGATCATTGGGATAACTGCGGATCAAATAATACAAGAAAAGGAAAGTTATTTATAAAAGTTTACATTTTAAAAAATAATGTTATTTTATTTCCCAGACTTTCTAAATATAGACAAAGGTCAAATACTTCCAGCCAGCCAGAGGCCGGGGTCAAACGTCATCAGTCTAAAAATAGCACCAGGAGAGTTACCGGTAAACTCCGCTGATTTTCCAAAGAGTGACGATGCCTATAAAATAGAGATAAATTCAACAACTAAGCGGATAACTCTGGTTGGCGCTGGAACTTCGGGAGTGTTTTACGCAGTTGTTTCCCTTATTCATCTGCTGGTAAACATTAAAGTCTTTTAAATGGTCACTTTTATTTCTTTATAATAAACGAACATTCTGATGCAGTAAAAGATTCTTTAAATAAAATAAAACGCATAAAAATAATGTGCTCTGACAATATACAATAAGGAGACAGTGAGCGTGAGAAAGAACCAACTAGAGAAATAGAAGACATTTGTTATAGAAAGAGATGAGAGAGTTAAAATGATAATAATAAGAGAGAGAGAGAGAGAGACAGAGAGAGAGAGAGAGAGAGAGAGAGAGAGGGAGAGAGAGAGGCAGAGAGAAGGAGAGAGAGGGGGAAGAGAGAAAGAGAGCACAGAACAGAGGAGAGAGTGCGTAACTGACAGGATAGAGAGATTTGAGAGTTTAAGTGAGTGTTAAATATTTTTGTCATGTTTTCTAGTTCCCTTGAACAAAACTCAAGTGACGTTTTCGTCTTGTAGAATGACAAGTTTGAATTGCCCGAGGGTTTGGTCCTGGACAGTCCAAGGTTTGAGTACAGGGGCCTGATGCTGGACGTAGCCAGGAGTTTTCACAACAAAGATGAGATCATAGAAATTATTGAGGTTAGTTCTAACTGGTGGAGAAATTATGGATTCAGTGTACAAATGGGAAAAAACCCAACAAAAAGTTTATTATAATTTGATGGTTTTAAAGATTAATAGTCTTATCTTATCTTATCTGTTTCAGACGCTCCTTCTATACAGAAGATTATTGCGTCCTACGCTTATCTATGATTTGTGTTTAGTCCTGCATTCTTATTAGAGTTTTAAATGTTGATAAAGTGTTGGCTTTCCTGGTTTCTTCAGGCAACCCATTCCACGCCCGAATTCCGGACGGGAAGAACGAAAATTTGTATGAGTTTGTTCTCGCATACGGAATAAGAAAGGTGTTTTTATCCTTATGTCTATCTGAGGGTTGTATTAAGTTATCTTTGTGTTGTATTTCTAAATTAGAGTTAATTGCTTTATGTATGATTACTACTTTGCTCTTGGTCCTTCTATCCTCTAGTGTTTCAAGGTTTAATGATTTAACTTCTGGTGTTTAGTCACTTTAAATTTGTCATTACACGAAGAGTGATAAGTGTTCAAAAGTGAATACAAATCATTGGTGGGGTGGGGTGGGGGTAGAAAGTAATGATATTTAAATCTAAAGTTTCAACGGGAAATGGAGAAAAAAACTCAATAGTTTTTCAAGAGATTGGTGTTTCAAAATTTTTAATAGAATAAAGATGTGACGCCAGGATATTTGTTTGTGTATCTGGTATTTTATTTGAAAACTTCACAGTCCAATCTGTATGACATTGAACATCTTTTAGCATCAGTTTCTTTATCACAGTCCAATCTGTATGACATTGAACATCTTTTAGCATCAGTTTCTTTATCACAGTCCAATCTGTATGACATTGAACATCTTTTAGCATCAGTTTCTTTATCACAGTCCAATCTGTATGACATTGAACATCTTTTAGCATCAGTTTCTTTATCACAGTCCAATCTGTATGACATTGAACATCTTTTAGCATCAGTTTCTTTATCACAGTCCAATCTGTATGACATTGAACATCTTTTAGCATCAGTTTCTTTATCACAGTCCAATCTGTAAGACATTGAACATCTTTTAGCATCAGTTTCTTTATCACAGTCCAATCTGTATGACATTGAACATCTTTTAGCATCAGTTTCTTTATCACAGTCCAATCTGTATGACATTGAACATCTTTAAGCATCAGTTTCTTTATCACAGTCCAATCTGTATGACATTGAACATCTTACAGCATCAGTTTCTTTATCACAGTCCAATCTGTATGACATTGAACATCTTACAGCATCAGTTTCTTGATAGTTACATTGAAAAAAAATTAATGGAACGGATGTTTAACAAGAGAAATACAAACTGCTCCGTTTAATGAGAGTCATCTAAGGATGTGACGTAGGATTCATAAAAGGACCAATGAAAAACTTCAAATTTAGTGGAGTGGCCGAACTCTTCAAACAACCATCATATTTTTGTGACATTTTTCAGTTGATGGCTCGCTACAAGCTGAATAACCTTCACCTTCATCTAACTGATGACGAAGGTTGGCGGTTGGAGATCCCAGCTCTCCCAGAACTCACTCTGGTAAGTTTTAATGTCAACTCCTGCTGAAGCTAATTCTGATATTCGATAGTCGGATTATTCGCGTTATATTAATCATCTCATATAAAACTAACAAAAATTTAATTTTATATTTATTCTTTGTTATCAAACATTTATTTTAGGTTGTAGTTATTTTAAAACAAAAAGCGGTGTCTTTTCTTATATTTGACAGACTTTCCTTCTATATAAAATTGTATTGTTAATACGCTTAGGGGCCGTCCATAAAGATAGCGTGACGTACTTTATGGACGGCCCCTTATCTCTGGATAGTCTTGAAAAAGACAGCCTTTATTTTAAAAGAAATCCCCGTTTTCCTCTGAGTGTTGTCTTAGATTTTTGTGTTGTATTTCTAAGTAAGAATTTAATGTCTTGTGAATATTTACTACTTTACTTTTTTTCTTTCATCCTATAGTGTCTCTAGATTTGACGATTTAACTAATGACATTACTCTTGTCAATTTTAATTATTTTCCAATAACAAATCTTGCTACCTGTTTGATGAATGGAAATTTCCATTTGATGACGTCACATTTTTATTGAAATTTCCATTTGACATCACATTTTTATTGAAATTTCCATTTAATGACGTCACATTTCTATTGAAATTTTATGCAAAAATGTTTATTGCTTTAAAACTACGCTCCCTGCTGTCCTTATCTGTTAATTTACTCACAAAAATAGAGTGCAACATACAGATCAGAATTTTTTTATCCTCAAATAATCAAGTCCATATGTATAGTTTTAACCATTTTTATAAAGTCATTGTCTGCATTACTCTATTGATTTGTCAATCTGTACCCGAATTACCAATGCCCTCAAATTTTAATATTATAATTTTGCAAATTCACAGCTAGGGTCGCAGAGATGCCATGACGTCACAGAGACAAGATGTCTGCTGCCTCAGCTGGGCTCCGGCCCAGACAACACCACGTCCTTTGGTTCTGGCTATCTCACCTCGAGCGACTACATTGAGATTGTGCAGCGCGCCAATCAGCGTCACGTGACCGTCATCCCAGAGGTGGACATGCCTGGACACGCTCGAGCTGCTATCAAATCCATGGAGGTAACACCTGGGGGTGGGAGTTGCTGGTGGGGGGGGGAGTATTTGCGTATTCGTGTTGCCCCAGGGACAGATCACTCACAGCTGATTACAACAGGACTTGTTCGTCATACTTCTGTTTATGTATCTTTTAACGGAACGTTTTTCCCTTGACATGTTTAGAACACCACAAGAGTAAATGAAAGAAAACCAAACACACACCAAAATGAATTGTAATGTGAATATAAAGTCTCATTTTTATTCTATTTGATTTCCGGATTTGTTCCTAAAATTATTAAAGTAGATGAAATTGATTATAATTCTCAACACATTCGATTTTTTTTCAATAAAAACATGTTTTTGAAAAAAAAATACTTTTGAATATTAAAATACCACAAAATCTCCCCCAATCCACAATGCATATTTGAAAATAATATTAATTCTTTTGATATTTTTAATAATAGTAAAATAAAACGAAATAAAGGAAAGAAAACCATCACAAACCTCCAGTGTTCTGAAAAATTTTGAGATTCAGTTGTTACAGCCATATTATAGAATACAGAAAGATTCATTTATCTTTGAAAGTGGATTTGCGTCAAATAAATTGTAACCTGATCTTCGATTCTTGGCATATTTCTAGTGCTTATCATTACCCAATGTTTTTATAATTACAGCTGAGGAAAATAAGATTTGAAGAAAGTGGGCGGGACGAAGAAGGAGGGAGGACGTCACTCGTTGACGTCAACGACACGTCATCCTACATCACGCCGCAGTTTTTTTCCGACAACGCCATCAACCCTTGCCTTGAGTCCACATACAACTTTGTTAGCATCGTCCTGGATCAGGTACGTCACACTAAACAATCACTAGGACAGGGGTCGGGAAACCATGGCTCGCGAGCCAGATATGGCTGTATTGATTGCTGGCTCTCAGATAAATGTTCGATTATTTTTTAAAAAACAAGTTTTTTTCAGACTCCTACATATTAATTGAATGTTAAAAAAAAATACAACAGCAGCATAGAAATGTCTTTAACAAGAATTCCGAACATAATTATTGTACTTTTAGTGTTGAAATAACACAAATGGCACACATTTACTTGAATTTTAGTTTTAAGTATAATTTATGGCTTTCAAAGAATTACTTTTCAAAATATGTGGTGTTTATGGCTCACTCAGGCAAACAGTTTCCCGACCCCTGCACTAGGACATATGATATTGTTACAGTGATCCAAAGCTTTCCTCTATAGCGCTAAAGCTATCCGTGCTAGGCTGGCACTTTAATGTCATTGAGCTTTTATGTTTCAATACTCTATGAAATAAAAACAAAAGTATTCAAATTTTACTTAAATTTATCTTTGTTTTCGAATTCTTTTAAAATTCGGAACCAACTTCATTGAGATTGTTTAACAAATTCTTTACACATTCAAAAGCATCTGATTTTCTTCTGACTGGTATTGGACTGTCAAACTTTGTTCGCTCAGACTTTGTCAAAGTAGACTTTTTTCTATGGGACTTTTTAAAAACAGATTTTCTACCAACTCACTCAGCGCTATCTGACTAATTCTTAGCTTTAAAATTTTTTCAAAAATGTTAACTTGTTGACAAAGAATCAGTAACAATTGTTACGTCATTAAATAGCTCATATCTAAACGGTAAGGGTTCAACGATTTGCTCTAACCTTATCAAAAATTCATTGTTTACGAGGGTTGTTCATTTGAAATTTCCTGGTTTTATCTTATCTTATGTCATATTATATTATCTTATCTATTAAAGACGATCCTTCTATACATAAGATTATTGCGTCCTAAGCTTATGGATGGTTTATGTCTAATCTTTGCATTGTTATTAGAGTTTTCAATTTGATAGTGTTATCATTTTCCTGATTTGATCAGGCGACCTATTTCACATCCGAATTCCAGACGGGAATGACGAGAATTTGTATGTATGTGTTCTTGCATAACGAATAAGAAAAGTCTTTTTTATTCGTTTCTATCTGAGGGTTTTAAAAAAAAACGTAAAAAACCAAATTTTTGACTATAAATCCTTTATGTACGAGAAGTAACTAAAAGAATGTTCATTATAATGCGCAGCGCAAGACCATCCAAAAATACAAAATTTTTAGTTGTATCGTAAAACATGTTTAACATGATGCGCACCGATTACGAATATGTTTATAAAAAGTGTTGTCAATAAAATACGCACCTTATTGCGCGACAGAAAGGTTGTTCAATATAATACGCACCGCGACACTCTATCTCAAAAAAAAATGATACATAGGAATAAATAAAATAATCTAAAAATTCAATAATTTAATTAAAGTGCATGCGATCGATCTGAAATTTTGATACATAGCTTTTATCATCGGCACGAAACTGCCTGCTAATTTAGGCTCGCTAGCTTACGAGGAAGTGGGTTTAAATCGATCCAAAGTTTTGGCAACAAGCACGCAACCAGACACCACGAGTTAATATAAAGTATTTTTTAAAGTGTCTTTTGTCTTCTAATTCCTAGTTAGAATTAATTCCTTTATGGGTAATTACTACGTTGCTGTTTGTTCTTCTATCCTCTAGTGTTTAAAGGTTTAATTATTTAACAAATGGTGTTATTCTTGCAAATATTCGCCACTAATAAATCTGGCAGCTCTCTTTTAATTTTTTTTCTTCAGTTTATCAATGTTTTCTTTAGTTGTTTGTTTACATTCCGAGCGTTTAATCCACATGAGTTAACAACTGTGTCAGTAATACAACTGTGTCAGTAATACAGCTGTGTCAGTAATACATCTGTGTCAGTAATACAACTGTGTCAGTAATACAACTGTGTCAGTAATACAACTGTGTCAGTAATACAACTGTGTCAGTAATACAACTGTGTCAGTAATACAACTGTGTCAGTAATACAACTGTTTCAGTAATACAACTGTGTCAGTAATACAACTGTGTCAGTAATACAACTGTGACAACTGTGTCAGTAATACAACTGTGTCAGTAATACAACTGTGTCAGTAATACAACTGACACAGTAATAGAGCTGTGTCAGTAATACAACTGTGACAACTGTGTCAGTAATACAACTGTGTCAGTAATACAACTGTGTCAGTAATACAACTGTGTCAGTAATACAACTGTGTCAGTAATACAACTGTGACAACTGTGTCAGTAATACAACTGTGTCAGTAATACAACTGTGACAACTGTGTCAGTAATACAACTGTGTCAGTAATACAACTGTGTCAGTAATAAAACTGTGTCAGTAATACAACTGTGTCAGTAATACAACTGTTTCAGTAATACAACTGTGTCAGTAATACAACTGTGTCAGTAATAAAACTGTGTCAGTAATACAACTGTGTCAGTAATACAACTGTGACAACTGTGTCAGTAATACAACTGTGTCAGTAATACAACAGTGTCAGTAATACAACAGTGTCAGTAATACAACTGTGTCAGTAATACAACTTTGTTTTTCTTGACTTATCAGATAGTGGAGCTCCACAAACAAGCCAGGCAGCCCCTGAAGATATTTCACATGGGCGGCGACGAAGTGGGTGCAGGGGCATGGGTCAACTCTTCGGCGTGTCAGTCTTTACAACGGGCCGGAACTCTGAGTGGTGGCTCCCCCAAAAGTCACTTCTTTCAGGTGAAACATTTGATCTCTGTTAGCCGAGTTTGACATCTGCACAATGTGTACACAACTACCAGAGTTTGACATCTGTACATTATGTACACAACTAGTCCAGTTTGACATCTGTACATTATGTACATAACTAGCAGAGTTTGACATCTGTACAATGTGTACATAACTATCAGGGTGTATATCACTTTTTAAATTGAGTAAATCGTTATTACGGTAATTAGTAGTGACAAATTTCTATGAATCGTGACAGAATCAATGATTGAATAATTCACAAGTCCATTTTTAAAAGTTAATGTGTATAAATAACAATAAAAAACTATGCATATATGGTCAAATGTCTTTGATTTTTATTTGTATGTGTTATCCGTTTTGTTATTTGTTGTATTGTATCCCGTGGCATTTTTCTAACAAAATCTTTGACTTTATCTTTAGCGCATTATTTACTTTTCTTTTTTCTTTCATAAAACCATGTTTCCAAATATATTTTTTTTACATTAGAAAATCCTATTTGTTAATTAAATAAAATAAACACACACACACACACACACGCGCGCGCAGACACACACATACAAACAACACAAACAATTTAAAAAACAACTATTCCTGCGAGAAGAGAGTGTCATGCAGTCCCGTGTATATTTACATATTAAGCTGTGGCTGTGACAGTCGTTACAATTATATAACTTTAATTCCAGAGAGTATCCAAAATATCTGCAGAGAGAGGTTTATCTCTAGCAGCCTGGGAAGATGGGGTGATGGAGAAGGGAAATAACCCATTTAATCTGTGAGTAGTCTACCCTCCTTCGGATCTCATTTATGTTAATTATAATGAAACCTTTGCCCATTCACTGTTATCAGTACGTATAGTTATTAAAATTGTAGATTATATTTTAAAGTATTTTGACGTAAGTGTTAGAAAACTGCCTGACCTTACTACTATATCCCTAAAAGATGTATCAATTGAAGAATAAAAAATGATTTCAGTGTCAATATAATCACGTAATTATTATTTGTTTCTATTGACTTGAAATGCCTGTTCACTATTGACAATGTTTTTTTAAATTGATTTTTTAATTAACCGAACAAGTGATTTTTCCTAAGGACCAATGCACCTTCTAAAAGCATCTACGCCTTTACCTGGGACAATGTCTGGGAATGGGGAACTATTCCAAGGACACATACACTTGCCAACAGGGGATACAAGGTAACATGCAAACTATTGGAATACCTTCGTTTATTTACTGTACGATATAAAATATAAACTATTGGAATACCTTCGTTTATTTACTGTACGATATAAAATATAAACTATTGGAATACCTTCGTTTATTTACTGTACGATATAAATATAAACTATTGGAATACCTTCGTTTATTTACTCTGCCATATAAACTAGTGGATTTCCTTCGTTTATTTCCTGTACAATATAAACTATTGGAATACATTGGTTTATTTACTGTACCATAAAAAGTAATGGAATACCTTCGTTTAATTACAGTACCAAATAAATTGGGCTGCGGAAATTAACGATAATTAACCGATTAATCGTTAAAAAATTTAGTCGATTCAAACTAATTTGATCGATTAAAATTTGATTTAAATTTAAGAAAACATGTCAAATTTTTTTATTTCAAATTTATTAATAATTTATATATTTGTTACTTACATACTTTTCCCTCGTATTATTGTTATTTATTTAGACGTGCATATGTAAACGAAAAGGTTTTTCTTCCTTATTTCTTGCATAGCAGAACGAATTGCTGTGTTACGTCACAAATATTTTGGAGCTATGGAATTACCTCGACTTAACCGAGTGTTAAGTCTCTATGTTTAGGTGGATTGTACCTTGCTCTCCGCTACACACAACATACACAAGAGATGACACAAGTCTGTGTAACGATGCAATGTTTATTCTACTATATACACTGTACAACTGGCTGTCTTGCCTTGACATCAATACTTATATATATAACTGCCCTCGGTCCGACCCGACCGCTTCTGGGCGACGTTAACTCCACTCTCTGTGTTACTGCAACCCTGCAGCTCCCCGGTCTATCCTGACCGGTCTGACTGCACAACACTGTGCGAACTACACAGCTTTCTGCCACCCCCCGCACTCGTCTCGACTACTCTCTTATATACCCCCCAACTGGTCTCAACTGACCCCTGGCGTGTCCTCTGGTCGTCCCTGACATATCCCGTGTGACCAGAAGCTCACTCAGACATTATTCCCGTGATAGGAGTTCATACCCGTCAACAACGCCTTGACCCGACTCCAACACTGGCTCACAACAATCTCACAACAATCTCACAACAATCTCACAACAATCATTCGCAGTGATTCTCATACCCTGACATATCCCCCCTCTTCCGTTAGATTCTACTTACGGGTAGAATCTCACAATACAACAAAGTCAGGGCATGGAATCACTGCACATTACAATTACAATAATATAATACATAATGAAATAATATCTTTCAATATAATTTTATACACAACATTGCATGAAAAAAAAACACTAGTATATACAACACAGAGCATAAATCCCCTTGGTCGTACCTTTATACGACTTCACTAACCCGCAACTCGTACGTTATCATTATCTTACTTCTCAAAGAACCAACCTTCTACCTACTACTGGTCATAACACCTCACATAATTAGTATCCAACAATTGACCATTTTTACGCTAGATTGTTATCTATTTACAACTGACTCTACTGGTTCCTCATATAAATGCCTTAAGATATTTATTCCAGGATTAGCTCCAGCATGAGATAATGTTATAGGGATAACTACTTATCCAAACTATAGACATTCCAGCCTGATTGTATTTAACCCATTACAATCAATTATATAACAATCATGTGCATATAGTAGTCATAATCAACATAATTCATCATAATACTCATAATCATAGACAAAATCATTATCATCATATCTCATAATTTCATAAATATATATATATATATATCAATAATTACATCTCCTTATAATGAAATTTTGCCCGAGGTCACCCGGAGCCAAAAATTATAATAAAAAACATCAGCACGAAAATACAACCATCTCATATTTATTTACAACCATCCATAAGTGCTAACTAACATAAGTACATAATCGCTACGAAACCTCACAATCATGTTCATATAATAATAATACTGGCCCGAGGTGACCCAGACCTCAATTTCTACCCAAATTAGTCCCCCTGAACAAGCAACTCTACTTGTTTTTCGATCTTCGTGACTCGGCCGAATCATAAACCTGTCCTGCGAGTCCTTGTCGGTCATGGTTTGATTTCTGCTCAGTAATTATGATTGACATTACCATATTTGTCATGATCCTATGATGTTATATCGTAGTTTGTCTGTGTCAACAACCATCTACCCGGCCGCCCTTGTCACAACTTTTATGACCTCTCAATTTCCACTTTGTCTCCCCTCTATCCCCTGGTCGCCGTAACTCGACCGAATTTTGATGTAAATACCTAACCAATCAGCTGCCATATCTGCTTATTGCCGAGATAAAAAATCTGCAATAATGTTATCTTCACCTTTAATGTATTCAACGTTGAAATCGTATTCCTGTAACATCAAAGACCACCTGGAAACTCTTGAATTTTCAAATTTAGTCGTATTCAAATATTTTAACGCTTGGTGGTCACACTGGAGCGTAAATCTCGCACCCATTAAATAGTAGGATAATTTCTGAATTCCCCATATTATTGCCAAGCATTCCCTCTCTATTGTTGAGTATCTAGTTTCCCTGTCAAAAAGTTTACGACTAATATATTTAACCGGGTGGAGCATATTGTCTCTCTTCTGCATCAAACATGCCCCCAATCCCTTCGTTGACGCATCTGTACGAACTATAAAAGGTTCCTTAATGTCGGGCAGAACCAAAATGGGGTTATTTGTTAAATAGTTTTGGATTGTATCCAATGCTTGTTGGCATTCCTTAGTCCAACATATATTATTAGGTTTACCTTTCTTTGTAAGGTCCGTCAATGGGGCTGTTATCGTTGAAAAATTAGGTATAAATTTATTGTAATACGCTATTAGGCCAACTAGTCCCCTTACTTGTTTCTTATTTTTGGGTCGTTTTATTTCCAACACTTTGTTTATATTGTTCATGTCTGGTTTTAAGATGCCTGCTCCAATTCTATGTCCCAGAAATTCGATAGATTCTTTACCTATTTCTAACTTAGATGGTTTAATGGTGAACCCTGCCTTTTTAAGAATCTCTAAAACCTCTCGAGTAACTCGTATATGCGACTCCCAGTCGTCTGTGTATACACAGATATCGTCAAAATAAGTAACTACCTCTTTTACTCCTTTGAATAATTTCTTAACAATTTTATTGAACGTTGCCGGTGCGGTTGCCAATCCGAATGGCATAAAGTTATATTGATATGCCCCGTCTGGGCCTTGAAAAGCTGTGTATTCTTTGCTTTCCTCCTCAAGAGGTATTTGCCAATATCCCTTTGTTAAGTCTAGTTTCGTAAAGTATTTGGCTTTATTCATGTGCTCTAGAAGTTTATCCTGGTTAGGTATAACTTCTGCTACTTTTTTTGTAATTGCGTTCAATTTCCTATAATCCACGCAAGTTCGAATCGATCCATCTTTTTTCTTAATTAAAACTAAGGGAGAGCAATATGGTGACTGTGTTTCCTCGATTATACCTAGTTCTAGCATCATACTAATCTCTTCTTTTAGCCTTTGAACCATATGAATAGGTATTGCGTACGGTTTTACGTTAATGGGCTTAGAGTCTAATAATTCTATTTTGTGCGTACCCGCCGATGTTTTCCCTGGGATATCTGAAATAATTTCCTTGTACTCATGCACCATGTCGTCAACTTGTCTTTTCTGTGTCTCCGTTAGTTCCTTATTGATGTCAATGCCTGAATTAACCTTGACGTTGATTAACGGAATTTGCTTAATGTCTTCACTATTTACATCTTCCTCTTCTTCTTCGGCTATCACTGTGGCACTGGCACCACTAATTGTCTTTTCATTTTTCTCTGCTGCCGATAAGTTCGCATCTGTGTTATCCATGTTATTTTCGACAAATTTTGTTAATCTGTTGAGGTGATAAACTATACGCTTATGTCCCTTAGCAATCTCTACATTAAATTTCGATAATTTCCTCGTGACGGTGAATGGACCTTCTGAATACAGAGCGAGTTTATTTCCTTTTTTAGGTTTCAACACGAGCACTTTGTCCCCAATTTGTATATCTTTCTTTCTAGCCCTTTGATCATAATATTGTTTATATTTATTTGCCTTTCCTTTCGTGATTGCCTCTGTTTTATATAACCCTGATTTTATTCTGTTTTTGAGGTCGATTATATATTCATATGTGTTTTTACCTTCCTCTGTCGTATTTTCATTTGTTAGTATTTTCCTTAAAATTGACATTGGTCCTCTCACTTTCCGCCCGAAGAGGAGTTCATAAGGAGACATTGCCGTTGTCTCGTTCGGAACTTCCCGATATGCAAACAAAATTGCCGGCAAAAATCTATCCCAATTGTTGGGTTCCTCATCTGCCACTTTTCTTAACATGCTTTTTAGGGTGCCATTTAATCTTTCCACCATCCCGTTAGACTGTGGGTGGTAAATAGAAGAGTGACTGGATTTTATGTTAAACAATTCACACACCTGTTTGTACATATCGGAGGAGAACTGGGGCCCGTTATCTGACAGGATCTCTTCAGGGAATCCCATTCTAGAGAATATTGTTAATAGGGCCTCATAAACGTCTTGTGTTGTTATATTTTTTAGCGCAATAGCCTCAGGCCAACGAGTAGCCATATCTACCAACGTAAGGATATATCTATTCCTATTGTCACTTAATTGTAATGGCCCTACGATATCAATAGCAACCTTCTGAAATGGTGTTCCGATCACTTCCATTTGACCTAACTCAATGGGTTTTATGCTCCCCGGTGGACGTGCTTTTTGGCAAATAGGGCAAGACTTAATGAATTCTTTGATATCTATGCTCATACGTGGCCAGAAATACTGAGAAAAAATTCTGTATTTGGTTCTTCTGACTGACATGTGTCCGGCTAATGCTGTTGTATGAGCCGTTTCTAAGACTAATCGTCGGTATGGTTTCGGAATCACCAATTTTTTTTCAACACTGTTGTCTATTTTAGAAATAAATATCCTGTACAGTATATTATTGTTTATTTCAAACGTTGTTATTCCTTGTTTGGTGCTTTCCACCCTCTGACTTTTAGCTTTTTGCCATAGTTTATTTAGTCCACTATCCTTTGCCTGCTCCTCAGCTAAATTGATGTGTTCAAATATTTTTGGGATTGTACTAATCACCGTTTTCATTTGTGGTCCTCCCCCTTTATTTCGTTTATTCTGGGCCCTGGTAACTACGTTACCGTGATGGAATGGTGTGTCCTCGTCTGATCTAACATTTCCTAAAATCACATCTGTTACCGGATCTTCAAAAAGGGCGGACAAAAATCTACCGCAGAGATAAGGGGTTTTAATGTCTACTATAGCAGTTTCAAACGTTTTTATAGTCCCATCGATAAGCTTAACTGTAAAGGTCTGATCAGTCCTGTATTTTTTTGGTATTAAACTCTTTCTGCACCCTACGATTGTACAGCCGGTGTCTCTAAGAAGAGAAGCTTCCTTCCCTAACAACAAGCATTTTTCGACATTTAACCTACCCGTGGACTTTCTAAAAATATCGTTCATACTCCCCACGCATTGCGTATTGCGAGACTGCCACCCTTTTCTAGGTTTATACCCCTGCCACTGTATAGTATGGCCCTGTTTGCAATCTTTGCTTAGTCATCTATCCTGGCTGTACCATGGATACTTATTTCCATTATAGCTAGATTTCTGGTCTGAGTTTTTATACTGATTTCCCTTCGCAGGCATCCTATTATTGGCCCATTTCTGTCGACAGTTGGCCCTTATGTGACCCCTCTGACCGCAGTTAAAACATGCACCCATTACTCGGCCCTCCGTCGAGCGACTTCTAGACTTGCCTCCATATTCACCCCTATGTTCCGCCACACCTCCTACCAGTGGCTGTGTATTGACTTTCCTACTTAGTTGTCCTTGTCCTGCCGACTTTATATGGTCAATTTGTGTCAGTACGTCCTCACATTTGGGGGCATTATTCATTAGGATGCATTTAACAGCCTCTTCATTCATGTTCAATAATAACTTGTTTCTACCTAATAAATCCCTCAACCCCTCAAATGTTCTCTCTGTTTTTGTACTGGCCACCCAATTGTCTAAACTTCTAACCAATTTTGAGTGAAATAATCTAAAATTATTACTCTCCGGTGCTAGTCTATTCCACGCTTCCCTGTATTTCTCCCCATTAAATCCTGCATGTTGCAAAAGGAGTTGCTTGACAGTGTCATAATCATGCAGTTTTGTCCTAACGTCTTCCGTCATTAAGAATGATTGTAACTCAACCGTTAGCCTTACTTGTAACTCTATCAGCCATTGACTTTTTGGCACTTTCGCCTGAGTCACTACATGTTCAAATGTCGCCACATATTCGTCGAGTTCTTGGGACCCGTCAAATTTTTGCAAATTTTTTACTATTTGTCGAAGGTCTTTGTTTTCTCTCGAGTGGCCTGTCATGTCCAGTTCAGTTTCGTCTCTCCTTTTAATTTCTGCCAATTTCAATTCGTGCTCCCTTTCTTTCTGTCTCTGTTCCTCGTCATACTCTCTCTGTTCCCTTTCATGCTTCCTAATGTCCGCGGCTTCCTGTCTTCTCTTATCTTCTCGTTCGTTTTCTTCCTGTCTTCTCTTATTTTCTCGTTCGTCTTCTTCCCATTGTCTCCACTTGTCTATTACGTATTTGTTTAACTCCTGCCCCTCTAACTGTAACTTTCTCCCCGTCTCCCTAAAGTCCGCCATTATTTTATCGATATCTTGTGTTTTTTTACTTCTCGTTTCCATATTGTTCGTTTATATATGACAGGTATGCTATATCTAATTATATATATTATATTATATATATATTATTTAACAGATCAATCTTACTATAGCACACTTCCCCAATTTAACACTATTTTATAAGTAATTAAGTACGTACTTACTGTGGGTTATATTTCAGACATAATATCCATATACAATGAAAGTCCCATTACACAATAAATATCCATTCGTAAGAAGTTCACAAAGTCACACTTTTTGCAGTTTCCTTGTCACTTAGTAATGTTTTTCTCCACCTTGAATATCTTCTCGAACTTGTCCCGATTTGAACTGTGGTGCTGTGGGTCGTCTCGGCTCCTCAGGGTCCCACTGTAGCTGGGGCGAGATGGTTGGTTCTGCAACTTGACCTCCCGGTACAGTTTGTAATCGTCTTCTCTCGTAGTTGGCACCGTCTGGCGACGCCCTGACTGCCTGTGTTCGTCGCTGGTTCAGACGTCGTTGCTGTGCTGGTTCCGACGTCGTGGTTTTGCTGGTTCTGGTTCGAGGCGTAAGCCCTACGCCCTACGCTTGACTCTCCCTCGACTTGTACGGTATGTAACCGACCCCTAGTACTAGCTAGTACAGTAGGTTCTGCACTGATGTGTTTTCGTCGTTTCTCTCACGTCGATTCTTGTGTGGTTGGCGGTGCTTGGCAATCCTGAGACTCTTTCGTTGGCCCGGGCCCCCATGTTAAGTCTCTATGTTTAGGTGGATTGTACCTTGCTCTCCGCTACACACAACATACACAAGAGATGACACAAGTCTGTGTAACGATGCAATGTTTATTCTACTATATACACTGTACAACTGGCTGTCTTGCCTTGACATCAATACTTATATATATAACTGCCCTCGGTCCGACCCGACCGCTTCTGGGCGACGTTAACTCCACTCTCTGTGTTACTGCAACCCTGCAGCTCCCCGGTCTATCCTGACCGGTCTGACTGCACAACACTGTGCGAACTACACAGCTTTCTGCCACCCCCCGCACTCGTCTCGACTACTCTTTTATATACCCCCCAACTGGTCTCAACTGACCCCTGGCGTGTCCTCTGGTCGTCCCTGACATATCCCGTGTGACCAGAAGCTCACTCAGACATTATTCCCGTGATAGGAGTTCATACCCGTCAACAACGCCTTGACCCGACTCCAACACTGGCTCACAATAATCTCACAACAATCTCACAACAATCTCACAACAATCATTCGCAGTGATTCTCATACCCTGACACCGAGTGTGTGAAATAATGAATCGCAACTTAACGGGATCTTTACATGCGTTATAAAAATATAATTAATTGAAATTAATCGATTAAATTTCTTCCCGATTAGTCGAACACATTTTTAAAAATCAATACCAGCCCTAATATTAACTATTGGAATACCTTCGTTTATTTATTGTACCATATAATCCAGTGGTTCTCAACCTTTTGAGGTTAAAGGACCACTAGAAAAATGTGTGTCGTAGCCATGGACCTCTACTGAAAAATGTGCTAGTGCCATGCTGGAAATTTATATATCATTGATCGAAGTGTCTGAAGCTGCGACTAGACGTAACAAAACGAAATAATTTCATTTTTATGACTAGTCGTAGTAGGCGAATATTATTCTTATAACAAAAAAAGGGAATGAAGATTTTTAAAAATATTTCTTAATCAGTTATATTTTAGAAATGTGTAATTTTGTTTATTTTAAAGTTCATTCATTTCACGAATTCCTAATCGTAGGAACGACATAAGTGGACAGCCACTAAAAGAATCGGTACATTTGTGTCTCGATTGGTGTTCTCATTATTTCAGTCAAAATCTAAGCATCTAAAATCGTTGTAAATTATCAGTTTTAAACTTTGTTTAATAAGATGATATATAAATGTAACAACATATCAATAATTTTCATAGCACTTAATTTTTTTTTAAATTAGCAAATTTTTTTTTAAATGTGAAAAAACAGATAAATATAAATAAGTAATTATAACACTTTAAAGATATAAATAAAATATTTTTAAAAAATAATATGTTTAAGCTCCCTTCATGACATGACTTTTGTTTAATGCAATAGTGATTTAATAAAGAAAAAAATGTGTGGAATGTATTTTTTTAAACTAATACCATCTCTAAGAATCAATAGTTCTTTTTGGTACATGTTTTTTAACCAACCACAAAAAAAATCTTTTTTTTTATATTGTTTTGTTGGTATTAACTGTTCGCAACCCGCGATACTTAGGCTATTACAACTAGATGGCTATGGTCACTATGGACTTAGGCTATTACAACTAGATGGCGATGGTCACTATGGACTTAGGCTATTACAACTAGATGGCGATGGTCACTATGGACTTAGGCTATTACAACTATATGGCTATGGTCACTATGGAATTAGGCTATTACAACTAGATGGCTATGGTCACTATTGAATTAGGCTATTACAACTAGATGGCTATGGTCACTATGGACTTAGGCTATTACAACTAGATGGCTATGGTCACTATGGACTTCTCCCACTTACGACGATGAAGATTGAATAAATTAATATTAAAATCATTAATCTAGTTAAAATAGATGTTTATATTATTTATACATATAATATGACGAGAAGTCCCGTTATAGTTCCTTTACAGATTTCCATGTCCACTCAATTTGTTGGGTGTTAGCACCGGTATTAGGATCGACGAAATGACGGTTTCGTGTGTAATAAAAAGCCAAATTAAAAAAAAATTGGTAATAAGTAATATGATATTACAATTGATAATAAATAGAGCAGCACATTATTTTTGGAGCCTACTTCCTTTCATTTATCACTTAGTTTTTAGTTTTAATCGGGGTTGTTCTTGTCAAATGTCAATATGGTTAAGTTAATATAGTGAATATAGTCAATCTTGTTACTTTTTTTATTACTGTATAAGTATTGCTTATAAATAATAATAAAATTTATTTTAAAAAGATTAATGATTTTAATATTAATTTATTCAATCTTCATCGTCGTAAGTGGGAGAAGTCATAGTGACCATAGCCATAGTAACCAAAGCCATAGTGACCAAAGCCATAGTGACCATAGCAATAGTGACCATAGCCATCTGGTTGTATTAGCCCAAGTATCGCGGGGTTGCCATCAGTTAATACCCAAAAAAAAATAAAGACATTTTTTGGTGTTCGAATAAAAAACAATTCCCTTCTTTTTTTTAAAAGAAATTCATATACGCTATTCTATTTGCACGCGCAGTGAAATATTTAAATAATTTAAATTTTGTAATCTAATTTGGTAAACAATTCCTTGTTTTGATAAACGCGGAGTTTACGTACCCACGTTAGATAATATTATTCGGCCGCCATGTTTGTTGCTTGAAAAACATGGCGGCCGAAAGAAGTCTAACTTGTAGGCTAACTAAAAGTGGGAGGGGGAGGGGGTGGAGACATTTTAACAAATTTGTTGACAATTTAGCTACTTACCGAGACAAAAATGGGGGAAAAGTTTGTCAGTTTTTTAATTTAAAAAAAACACTGTAAATCAAAATTACATTTTATATGAAATTTAAGGTGATAAAATCTGTTGAATCAGTATAAAAATAAATTAGAAATATCAACTTAACTTTCAAATTTCAAAATCACGAGAATGGGAGAATACATTTTTTAATCACATTTTAAAACCAGTTGGTAAGGTCATTACTGCGAGAATCACGAAATTGGAAGTGAAACATTTTTAAATCATATTTATGTAAGGCCTACATTTGCTCACATGCAAAACTCATAATTTAACTTACTGAAATCTTAATTTAAAATATCAAAATGTCATTCTTTGCTCGTGGACTACCAGGTTCATCTGCGCGGGCCAGTAGTGGTCCGCGGACCACAGGTTGAGAGTTGAAAACCTCTGATATAAACTATTGAAATATCTTCCTTTAATTATTTTACTTAGAAAACTATTCAGATATTGAATTAAAGCTGAAAATATGGGATACAATTGGATTTGTGGTTAATACATGTACATTGATTGTACTACAAGAAATTACTTTTTACATTCGGAAAGCTAAACTCATGCTACAATAGTGCCTTAAAAGTAGCGTTACGGGATTGATACCATTTGAAACTAGCTCTAACTACCAAAGACACCTCCGTCCCTTTTTTTCCCTAGACAAACATGACCTTGAAATGACTTAGTTTGAAAATCTGAATTAAAAAAAGTCTTGCAGAAACTGAAATTTGTTTACTGAATAGACCAATACAAACAATTTTAAAGGATTTGTCACACTGACGTTCTCTCTTAGTTCTCTATCTATTCCCGGTCTCTGTAGGTCATCATGGCTCTGTTAGTTCTCTATATATTCTCCGTCTCTGTAGGTCATCATGGCTCTGTTAGTTCTCTATATATTCCCTTTCTCTGTAGGTCATCATGGCCCTGTTATTTCTCTATCTATTCCCCGTCTCTGTAGGTCATCATGGCACACAGCAGCCAGCTGTACTTTGATCACCCGTACGAACCTGACCCCGAAGAGAGGGGCTACTACTGGGCCACGAGATTCACAGGTATGTTCTTTTTGGGGGTTTGGGGAAGGGGGGCACCCAAACTCTAGTCATGTTTGAACACCTTTAAACTTAACACTAGTGGGAGGGGGGTAATGACGTACTTAAAAGTCCTTACTAAAAACACTTAACCCCCCCCCTTTTCCACTCCCGGTTACTTGGTATTTCTGCTGCACCTCCCCTCAGATGTTGCAAACATGTCCCTCCCCCACCCCAGGGCCAGGTCGCTATTGAATCAACTAAAATGGCTTACATCTCCCACCCTCATAATGTAGCCCATGGACCTACCATCGCATCGACTTCAGAAAAACTTAATGAAATATTATTGATGTTAGCTCACTAAGGTCAGGCATGCTTTTTTACATTTGCTGCTGTCAAAAAAATAAATATGAATAGAAAATAAGATTCAATAATTAAACATAATTTTCAAATGAAAAAATGTCAGAAAACGGGACACTTTCAAATAAATAAAATAACGTTAAGTCCCATTCGAAGAAGAGCTAACTGTTATTGTCATTCTTTGAATGGCATTTTAGGATAAAACTAGCAGTGTTTGACAACACGTCAGTTATTGTTGTTGTATTATAAACTAGGTTGTGCTGGGGTGTCTTGGCGCCTACGGTACTCACTTTATTATAAACTAGGTTGTGCTGGGGTGTCTTGGCGCCTACGGCACTCACTTTATTATAAACTAGGTTGTGCTGGGGTGTCTTGGCGCCTACGGCACTCACTTTATTATAAACTAGGTTGTGCTGGGGTGTCTTGGCGCCTACGGCACTCACTTTATTATAAACTAGGTTGTGCTGGGGTGTCTTGGCGCCTACGGCACTCACTTTATTATAAACTAGGTTGTGCTGGGGTGTCTTGGCGCCTACGGCACTCACTTTATTATAAACTAGGTTGTGCTGGGGTGTCTTGGCGCCTACGGCACTCACTTTATTATAAACTAGGTTGTGCTGGGGTGTCTTGGCGCCTACGGCACTCACTTTATTATAAACTAGGTTGTGCTGGGGTGTCTTGGCGCCTACGGCACTCACTTTATTATAAACTAGGTTGTGCTGGGGTGTCTTGGCGCCTACGGCACTCACTTTATTATAAACTAGGTTGTGCTGGGGTGTCTTGGCGCCTACGGCACTCACTTTATTATAAACTAGGTTGTGCTGGGGTGTCTTGGCGCCTACGGCACTCACTTTATTATAAACTAGGTTGTGCTGGGGTGTCTTGGCGCCTACGGCACTCACTTTATTATAAACTAGGTTGTGCTGGGGTGTCTTGGCGCCTACGGCACTCACTTTATTATAAACTAGGTTGTGCTGGGGTGTCTTGGCGCCTACGGCACTCACTTTATTATAAACTAGGTTGTGCTGGGGTGTCTTGGCGCCTACGGCACTCACTTTATTATAAACTAGGTTGTGCTGGGGTGTCTTGGCGCCTACGGCACTCACTTTATTATAAACTAGGTTGTGCTGGGGTGTCTTGGCGCCTACGGCACTCACTTTATTATAAACTAGGTTGTGCTGGGGTGTCTTGGCGCCTACGGCACTCACTTTATTATAAACTAGGTTGTGCTGGGGTGTCTTGGCGCCTACGGCACTCACTTTATTATAAACTAGGTTGTGCTGGGGTGTCTTGGCGCCTACGGCACTCACTTTATTATAAACTAGGTTGTGCTGGGGTGTCTTGGCGCCTACGGCACTCACTTTATTATAAACTAGGTTGTGCTGGGGTGTCTTGGCGCCTACGGCACTCACTTTATTATAAACTAGGTTGTGCTGGGGTGTCTTGGCGCCTACGGCACTCACTTTATTATAAACTAGGTTGTGCTGGGGTGTCTTGGCGCCTACGGCACTCACTTTATTATAAACTAGGTTGTGCTGGGGTGTCTTGGCGCCTACGGCACTCACTTTATTAATGGGGGACCTATTGCGCACACTTTATTATAAACTAGGTTGTGCTGGGGTGTCTTGGCGCTTACGGCACTCACTTTATTAATGGGGGCCTACGGCGCACACTTTTTTTTTGTCAAAAGCCCAAGTATAAGTTACTTGTTTGATAAATACGAAATATTAAACTTCCTGAAATGTACAAAAATTAATTTATAATTAACAATCCTCAAATCCTCTTTTTACATCGTTCCCTTTTCCAAAATTAAATACAAGCTAAAACAATGATGCCATGTAAAAAAAAATTTCCTCGAGAATCCTTCATTTATAATTATTTTGCGCGCCTCCTGATTGCACACCTTGTATTAAAACGAAAGCTCCAACAATGACGACATAGCATAGAGCTAGGGATCCAATGAGCCATCCATCCATTGACTTGGACTATTATATTATTTATTAAGTAATAGATAATGGTAAAGTCACTGCTGCTATGCTTTTATCTTTACTCATGCTTCGAAACACTAAGAAATAGTTGGATATTAAAACAATGAAGCAGAAGGGTTATGAGTTGGTGAGCAGTAAAGGACATTTGCTATTTTTAAAAAAAATTATTTTGTGACCAGTTCATCTTCCTGCTGTATCGTAATGTGCAAAGCTACCCAATAAGACTAAATACTTTCATTTCTGTTACATACAACCATTTGAATTTCTGTTACATACAATCATTTGAATTTCTGTTACATACAATCATTTGAATTTCTGTTACATACAACCATTTGAATTTCTGTATACATTTACTTTTATACCCATCATTATGGGCAGACACAAGAAAGGCTTTTTCCTACAACGCCAAGCGTTTCTATGACAACATCGTGACGCTACGTTCAGGACAGCCAATCGCTGACGAGGAGATGTGTGGCACAAATAATGTCAACTGTCCACCGTTAATTAATTCCAGCAACATTGTTGGTAAATAAACCAGAAATTTAATTATTCGTTATCACGAAAATAAATAGAAATTAAAAAATCAATAGCAAATTTCAAAAATGATAAAAACACTTAAATTTAGTTTTTAATTTCAATTTTTCTTTTGTTATGAATGTGTCAATTAAGATATTAACTTAGGATATTTACTTGGGATATTTACTTGAGATATTTACTTGGGATATTTACTTGGGATATTTACTTGGGATATTTACTTGGGATATTTACTTGGGATATTACTGATATTTCTCCAAAATTTAAAGGACTTTCCGGACAGAATGCAAAGTTTTATAATTTTTTTTATAATTTTTTTTTAAAATTTCTAATTGAATGCAATACCTTCTATTCTAGCTTTATCACGTGATCACTGTCTTTGTCTCTCATCCAGGCATGGAGGCGACTCTATTCAGCGAGACAACTCGTACCAGACAACATCTACACAACAGACTATTTCCACGTCTGCTAGGTAGTTAGTCATGTCTAGAAACATGGACTGACTCTTTAATGTCATGTTTGTTGTTCTTGTTGTCTTGCGAGCAGATAACTCTTCAATATTCAAGTCATTTGAACGTTCGTTTAAATTAAATGAAATTGATTTTTTTTTAAATTGTTTACTTACATTTTAGTATTTATGTCTCGAGTTGTTTATTATGGTATCATTATTTAGTCACGTGACGTGTTCCCCATGTTTCAGCCGTGGCCGAGAGGGCGTGGCACGAGGCGGACTGGGAACAGTTGCCGAAAGGACCGGAACGCGAGGAGAAGTTTCTAGAAGACTGGTTCTCGTTCGTTCGTGCTGTGGGCCACAGGGAACTGAAACGATTGGATGAGTTTGGTGTGACGTACAGGATCCCACCTCCAGGAGCAAAGTAAATAGAACCTGCTACCTTTCAATAGATCATCTCAGCGTTTTGTGTGTCAAAATAGAATAGACATTCTGTTAATGGATGAACATCATAACGATGTGTTTACTTATAAAGTATTCGGAGATAAGACTTGATAGAGTACAGCAGAATGTTTAAGTCATAATCAGATTTTAGACGCTAAAAACGTTTAGTTGGAGACACATGATAAACAATCGATACGCTCCTGGTAATGTTTTATTTGGATGCGGTCGTTGGATATGGTCGTTGGATGGGGTCGTTGGATGGGGTCGTTGGATGCGGTCGTTGGATGCGGTCGTTGGATGCGGTCGTTGGATGCGGTCGTTGGATGCGGTCGTTGGATGCGGTCGTTGGATGGGGTCGTTGGATGGGGTCGTTGGATTGGGGCGTTGGATGGTGTCGTTGGATGCGGTCGTTGGATGGTGTCGTTGGATGAGGTCGTTGGATGCGGTAGTTGGATGCGGTCGTTGGATGGGGTCGTTGGATGCGGTCGTTGGATGTGGTCGTTGGATGCGGTCGTTGGATGGCGTCGTTGGATGCGGTCGTTGGATGGTGTCGTTGGATGCGGTCCTTCGATGCGGTCGTTGGATGCGGTCGTTGGATGCGGTCTTTGCACGGAAGGATTGATGTCATTGCAGACTGAATGTACTGATAACACTCCGCTGTTGATCTTGTACTTGTGGGTTGGTCACTTACCAATTATGTATCCCCCTTGCATGACATGGGACACTCCACCTTATAGTTCGAGAACATGGGGCATTAACACTGATCCTTCTAAACTGCTCGGCCGCGCCGCTATCTGCCCGAGGCCACGCTGCAGCTAAGAGGTTGTTTGTGTGTGTATGTGTGTGTGTGTGTGTGTGTGTGTGTTTGTGTGTATGTGTATGTGTGTGTGTATGTGTATGTGTGTGTGTATGTGTGTGTGTGTGTGTGTGTGTGTGTGTATGTGTGTGTGTGTATATGTGTGTGTGTGTATGTATATGTGTGTGTGTGTGTGTGTGTGTGTGTGTGTGTGTGTGTGTGTGTGTATGTGTGTGTGTGTGGAACATCTAAGTTTGCTGCGAAAAAAATAAATGTTGCTTAAATTTGCACACACGTTAATTTATTGTTAAGACGGACCAATGATAATGAGAGGATACATTTACCGCGAGTAAAGTTTGTTCAAGTTAGGAGAAAAGCCACAATTGTTAGACTGGCTACGTAACTAAATCCTATTAGCTGGGAGCTTGTTTTGGCCACCAGCGGTACTTCTTGTAATCCGATGACTTGGAGTCTTAGGGAATTAAAGTAAGGAAATCTTTCTTGATAATGCCACAAAAACTTTGGCAAACTGATTCTTATGATCATTAACCATTTTTGACAATTTTATTTTCCTGTAATGCTAGGGTAGAGCATGGGAATTTACTAGTTACGCCCTTGTTCCCTGGATTGAGAGTCCACTACAGTTACGATGGGCTGACATGGCGAGACGCCTCTGGACCGACGGTGTCCTTGTTGGGGCACAAGTATCTCATCTGGTTAAGAACAGTGTATGTGAAATACTTAAGAATTAGTGTTTCCTAAAAGTCTTATGATAGTGTTGCCTAAAAGTCTTATGATAGTGTTGCCTAAAATTCTTATGATAGTGTAGCCTAAAAGTCTTATGATAGTGTTGCCTAAAAGTCTTATAGTAGTGTTGCATAAAGTCTTATGGCAGTGTTGCCTAAAAGTCTTATGATAGTGTTGCCTAAAATTATTATGATAGTTTTTTCCTAAAAGTCTTATAATAGTAATAATGACCGTTGAATTTATTTCAAGCACAAATGTACGTAATTACATTTTTCTGCAATAGACTGCTTAACGTGTGATCCTTTAATGTTGGTCTATGCTTAAGATATGCCATTAACTTTTCAGAACCGCTGATGACAAGAGATACAGTAGAACCGTCGTCATGCACCCCAGTAAGTCGCGTGCTTACTTTAGCAAAGAAAGCTGAGTACAACATATCGTTGTTCTTAATTACTCCGACCTCAGATCTCTAGCAGGACTAATGCAGGACTATACAAAAATAATAATTAAATTTTTTTGTGTCTTTTCTAAAGATTATGTTTAAATGGGAATTGAATTTATTTAAAAGTAATTTCTTATACTCCAATAACTCCTTTTTTTCAAACCTTGCAATGATTGAAGGATTGTTAGACGTATTATTTGCTCTCAGTAGTCTGTGAACCGTGCAATACGAAAGTACGACCTATTTATCAACTTTCGACATGATGGGTAATTAAGGATTTACTTTCTTGTGGTTGCTGTTTTTATATTCTTTTATTCGTTTTGGTTATTGCTACAAAACAAACGAAATCCAAAGAAAATAATGATGCTTTAAAAGGTGAATAAGCCGACTAAGGGGCGTCCATAAAGTACGTCACGTTCCAGAGGGGGGAGGGGATGTAAGAAAGTGTGACAGTTTGTGACAGGGGCGAGGGGGTGTCCAGCCATGTGTGACGTCACACTGTTTTATATTAGATTTTAATTATTTTGTTAATAAAATACAAAATATGTGTTCGAAAGTGTGATGTACTTTAGGGGGGGGGGTTCCTAAATGTGTGACATTTTGTGACAGGGGGGAGGGGGGAGTTAAAAATGGTCAAAAAATAGCTTGACGTACTATATGAACGGCCCCTAATTCCTCAACATTTTTTTACAATAGTTTACATACTGTAACATTATTATAACGTTAGTCGTATTATTACAGATTTTAGTGTAAGGATCTATTCTGATATTGTAAAGTTCGTGTTTATTTTGGGGTTTCAGAAGAGTTTCATTGCAATGTTGAGCTTCACGTAATTAAAGAGTTGATTGGTTTTTTAAATTAAGATTTTCTTGGCTTTTCTTCAATTTATTTTAAACAATTCCACCTATTTTTTTTATAGCTTTTTCATTTATCAGAAATATATGATGCGGCGGTGAGATCAAAATTAATTTCACATCATTTACGTAAGATTTTAATATAAGACCGTATTTACTTATATTTTTAGCTCCACCCCTTCCGGCAGTAAACCAACCAATCATCGACTACATTAGCCGAAACCTGACCGTTAAGTTCACTGTGAATGACAATTATCTCAAATATGGGGAGCAGTATTACGAGGTCACAGTCCAGCTGACCAACGAGGGAAACTGGACAATACCAGAAGGCAACTGGCGAATTTATTTCAGTTCTGTCAATGTAAGTGAGATCTGAAAAAAAAAGTTATTGTACAGTCCTTTGCAATTTAGCCCTAATGAAGTCGCAGCTCTTTGTGTAAAGTTAAGATTTAAACTATGGGAAGTATAGAAATAAATAAATAAATACAATGAAGTTTTTCAAATGATCTTTTGAAACAAATATATGGACTTGAATAACATACTTTATCTTTAAATATATGACTTTATTTTTAAAAAATATGAAGGTGAAGTGTATTGGGTAAAATTGGTGGGCGGAGTGGTTCTATTTAGAGATTGGATTTACTAAGTATGCTACCTACAGGCAATGTTCATTGGAGTTCTTAGACAGGTCTCCTAAGTCTCTCAAGTTAACCAAATGACAAATAGCGAAGTTACAATATTGCTTTAAAGCATTTCTTTAAAAAAAAACTACTTAACAAACATTATTGTTCAAACTTGTTTCAAGAATGCTTGATATCTTATGGAGCGTATAAAAATAATATTTAAAATAAAACAATCCAAGTATCCCCGGGGATTGAACCCTGGTTAGGAAGTGAAGCTGATCTTCACTCATGATTGGTTGCATGGTGTCCTAAGCCGGGTAGATATAACATAACCAGCTATAAGTTAAACAGCGTAGATATAACATAGCCAGCTATAAGTTAAACAGCGTAGATATAGCATAGCCAGCTATAAGTTAAACAGTGTAGATATACATAGCCAGCTATAAGTTAAACAGCGTAGATATAACATAGCCAGCTATAAGTTAAGCAGCGTAGATATAGCATAGTCAACTATAAGTTAAACAGCGTAGATATAACATAGTCAACAATAAGTTAAGCAGCGTAGATATAACATAGTCAACTATAAGTTAAGCAGCGTAGATATAACATTGCCAGCTATAAGTTAAGCAGCGTAGGTATAACTTTGCCAGCTATAAGTTAAGCAGCGTAGAGATAACATAGGCAGCTATAAGTTTAATAGAACACACAATGTTTACTATCAGACTGTGGAACCTGAGTTCCTTATGGAAGGTCAGGATTACGTTGACCAGAAACTGAAAATGACCATTGACCACGTCAGTGGCTACCTGTACAGCCTGGGACCAGGGTCAGGGTTCACTGGACTGAACCCATGGGTCGGCGTCAATGTAACGTTCAGGTACATGTTAAATATACACGATTAATGCCAGAGATATTGGGGGAATATTTGTAAATTACCCATTTCGAGAATTTATTTTGTCCTGACTCCTTTTATTATTACTAAAAGCTATACAGATGATATTAAGAGCCTTTGAACTATTACATGAAGTCTTTTAATTTTTCAAAGTATCGCGTCATTATTTAAACATTATAAACACTTTGAAGAGTCTTAGGTTTTTAAAAAGTCTAATTTTTATATCATTGATTATTAATCTGAATAGATCTGTCCTTTATGTAACTGTGGGTTGTAGTTTTTATTTATTATTATGTAACTCTTGTAGGCGTTCTCTCAATACATAATCTTGTGCACAATAATCCACTGAAGAACTTGTTTCAATTAAACAACTTTAATATTTATACTTTGTACAAGAATCATATTATTTGAGGTTATACAATCGTGGAAATCCTGAGAACACACATCACGTCCTTCCCTCACGGAAGTTCTCTGACAACTGCTCGCCCAACCTTCTCAGCCAATGGGAAGGCTTCTTTCTTCCCGCGTTTATTACTCACGTGACCTCTCCATCTGATCACGCAATTCACTCATGACACAGCCATGACATTCACATGTGACATTCACCCCCATCCTTCAACAATTTTTTTTTATGAAATACAACATTTTTGGTTTTCATAAAATCAAATTAATCTATATCTATATTCAAATTTCAAATATTTATCATCAATGAACATTCATTTCCTTACATACAACATCTGGATATAAAATCAATAAGAAAAAATCTGTAGGACTGTAACCATCTACCTGTGCTGAAAAAATGAGAATGGAATTTTAAACACATCTGTAAATTTGTGTCATTAAAATATTTTTTAACAATCAATATTATTAAAATTAACTAATAATCCAGTGGAATTCAAACACTGTTCCTTGTCCATTGTTCAACGAATAAAAATATTAATATTATTACAGTCATTGGTTGTATCCTTTAGGAATTCACAAATGTTAATACAGTCTCTGGTTTTATCATGTAGGAATTCACAGAATGTCTTTTTAATACAGTCTCTGGTTTTATCACTTAGGAATTCACACAATGTCTTTATTTATTGTCATTCTGCTTAATATGTCTGCAACCACATTGTCCTTTCCCTTAACAGGTATAATGTCAAATTTGTAGTCGGCTAATAGCATAGCCTTGTTCAATACAGTCATTCTTCTGTTGACGAGTATGAATTCAAATCGATGGGCTTTGAATGTCTCTACAGACTATTTAAATGTTCAATAATTCACCAACCATACCTTCGATTATGTCCATTCACAATTTCTATTCCAGCATCTTGAATAAGTTGCTTAGCTTTTGAGATGTCATTTTTGCTTCCTGATAGTTCAATAGAATTTCGACCAGATGAGTCACTGTCAGAAACTTTTATCTGAAAAATATTGTCTGTATCTGTGTCTTTGATTTTGCTTAATACACAACCAATTGTTCATCCTAATTCAGATGATTTCACACAAATGGTTTCAGATTCACTAGTACCATATCTTTCTCTGTTACTATGGTCTTCATTTCTTTTATCATATATGTGATTGTCAATAGTGGCTACAGTGGCACTAGTTTCTTGTTGTGCTCGATTTAACTTTATTATTTTTCTATCATTCATGTCTTGGTTTTCATTCTTTCTCCATGGTTGATCAAAATTTCTTATTCTGGAATCAAAAATATATCTTCCTCTCCATGATCTTCTGCTTTGATTATAATCTCTATTTATGGAATTATGATTATATCTGTCTCTCCATGATTGTCTACCTTGATCATAATCTCTATGTCTGGAATTATGATTATATTTTTCTTTCCATGCTTGTCTACCTTTGTTTTCAAAATAATCTTGTCTTGATTTTTCTTCTGTTTTCTTTCTTATCGGGCTGCCATTAGGTGACACCCTATTTGGTTGTCCTTTATTGTAGTAACAATGCTTCATTATATGACCTGGATTGTTACAGTACCAGCAAATAATTTGTCTGTTGCCTTGGTTTGGCAAACTCTGGTTTCTCATACCTTGCCTTTTTTCTTGACTTTTAATTTGTATTGCTGCAAATATATCTTGTCTCTTATTCATCTCCACATTCGGATGAGAGTCTTTGAATGTTCGTAATGCATTTGTTAGCTCTGCTTGAGTACGAACTTTCTTATCAGTTAAGTATTTGAATAGAGTTTGTGTTGCATTATCTAAAACCTTGTCAATTAACACCATCTCTAGTATGGCCTTTGGATTGCTTGTATTTATTGCTGTCAGTTCCAGCCATTTTGTTAATTTAACTTGTGCTTCATGCACTATGATCTGTGGATCTTTGTCCATCTTGATTATCATTTCATTAAATTCTTTTCTATAATCATTTTCTGACTTTCCGAAATGACATAGAAGTGCCTTTTTGACATTTTTATATATTCTTTTGACTTCTTTGGCTATACTGTTGTAAGCTTCAAATGCTTCTCCAGTTAGTTGAGTCATCAATTGCGCTGGCCAATCTTCTTCATTATAACCTTTCATGGCCATTATGGATTCAAAATAATCCAGATAAACATCCATTTTTTCTTTCTGGCTATCTTATTTTCTAACTTTGATAGTGTCCTTCGGTGCTGACGTTCTGTTTGTGTCATTACCAGGATTGTGGCCTCTACTCTCTAGCTCAATTTGTAGTTTTAAAATGTCATTTTTAATTTGTTCAAGTTCTCTTTTTGCGGCTCTTTCTTCTCTTTCAATTATTAGTCTTTGCCTCTCTTTTTCTTCAGCCTCTTTTTGATTTTCTTTTTCTTCAGCTATTCTTAGCTTCTCTTTTTCTTCAGCTATTTTTACTTTTTCTTCAATGAAATCTCTCATTTCTTTTCCCTTTAGTCCGATCTCTTTAGCTATGGCAGTAAATGTTTCGTAGTAATCCATGTTTTGTTTGATTGAATAATATGAGTTAAGCAATTTGGTAAGGATTTTATGTATTTATTGATAAAGTTATAAATCTTCCAAATGAAAAATCTTGAATTCAAAATGTTAAATTCAAATAATTGACACGTCTAAACCATGCAATTTAGTTTTGACAAGGTGAGACAACAAAGAATCCTCACACGGGATCTTTAGTATACTTTATATATACGCTACCTCAGATTGACAAAATACATCTAATGGTCCAATCGTTTTGAATAAAAGTCACTTGGTTAAATTTTCAATTTTCGAGTAGTTTTTAAACAATTTAGTTCGCTCCATTAATCCAAAATTGCAATTATCAAACTCTTCACACAATGAATGGATAAAAATTCCGTTCCTTTATTTATAATTCACACTCACGCAGTTGTTAATAGTCCATAGCTTTCAAGTTCGGTGTTATGTTTACAAATATTTCCTAGAATCAGCTACACCAGTCAGCTTGTTGATGTAGTTCACCGTGTGTTACCATACACTGTATGCAACGATAGTAGGCTTGTTCACGTCACGACCTACCAGCTCTTGGTCGTGTGTATACAGTATACTGTATTAGGCTTGTCGACTGCGTGACTGTAAGGTATAACTAACCAGGTGACCTAGTTTCAGTGCGTCTTGCTGCAATGTCAGACCGCCATCTTGAAATATTCTTGTATTTTCATTGAACTACGAAAATTTATTCACAGCTTCTTACGAACTTGAATATTCACAAAATACGATAGCTGCTAATATTTCTTCTTTTACTAAATACTTTCCTTTTTGAAATATCCAATACTTGTCACTTCCACGAAACCTCCTTTCTAAAATTTATTTTACTGTGTTCACTTAGGACTAATGCCTAATGATTAATGGCAATCACTTTTACTTCGACACCAATGTAACTGTGGGTTGTAGTTTTTATTTATTATTATGTAACTCTTGTAGGCGTTCTCTCAATACATAATCTTGTGCACAATAATCCACTGAAGAACTTGTTTCAATAAAACAACTTTAATATTTATACTTTGTACAAGAATCATTTTATTTGAGATTATACAATCGTGGAAATCCTGAGCACACACATCACGTCCTTCCCTCACGGAAGTTCTCTGACAACTGCTCGCCCAACCTTCTCAGCCAATGGGAAGGCTTCTTTCTTCCCGCGATTATTACTCACGTGACCTCTCCATCTGATCACGCAATTCACTCATGACACAGCCGTGACATTCACATGTGACACTTTTTAAATATAAGCTTTATTGTCAGAATTGCGTTGACATTCTCTGTCACTAATATTTTTTTTTGTTTTTACATGTAATTGCTAAAAATCATATACGGGTGTATGCGTTAAAAACCTTGTATACGGTATTGAATCCACTTCAAGGATATATGTCAACTCATTTCATCTCCTCCATTCGGCAAGAATCTCCAACTGGTCTGTGTCACGGTACGAGATGATGCCCCGCTGGTACGTGAGTGCTCCAGGCATGCAGGCACGTGACATCGTGAGCACAGCAGACGAAGATTTGAGTTACGTCACGCCATTCAACAGGAAGGAGCTGTTCAAGAGGTTTCCCGAGGATCAGTTTGACCCCTGGACCCCTGGTAGGGATGCCTTAATATAGAGACGTGCCACTCCCTATGCTTGACCCCTGGTAGGGATTCCTGAATATAGAGACGTGCCACTCACTATGTTTGACCCCTGGACCCCTGGTAGGGATTCCTTAATATAGAGACGTGCCACTCCCTATGTTTGACCCCTGGTAGGGATTCCTGAATATAGAGACGTGCCACTCACTATGTTTGACCCCTGGACCCCTGGCAGGGATTCCTTAATATAGAGACGTGCCACTCACTATGTTTGACTATATGTTGAAATTTAAGTGGACATTCCTTTAAATATGGATAAATTTTAAGACACTGATGCAAGACTGAAGGGCTCAGTGCTTTTATTTGAAGATGATTTTGAAGGTTTACCAGTTTGTTTTTTTTTACAATAACTTGCATAAAGTTTGGCCTTGATAATTCTGACAGGAACACGCTACGATCGAAATAAAAACTTGGAGGTAACGCCATCTCCCGCCCAGCCAGTGATTCCTACGCCTCATAACTACACCCCCATCGGGGACGGTGTCTTTAACCTGCTGGACGGGCCGGTCACCATCGTGTATGAAGACAGCCCCCTGAGGGGCGTGGCTGAGATGTTGAAAAGTAAGTTACCACACACAAGAAATCAGTGACGTTATTGTTGCTACCGTGAATTAAAGAGCTTTTATTTTTAAAAAAGTAAATTATTTCATATGTTCAGCAACCCTAAATTATATTTAACTTATTTAAATGAGGTGAAGTCCAAGTAAATGTCTCAGCTAAACGTTTCAAACACACACGGACGCTCACTTATATTATTACAAATTCAAATGCTCATCTGCATGGCAGAATAAAAAATATTGTAAAATGAACATGTAAAATAATAAAATACTTCATCCCCTGAGGTTGGTTGGAAGATTTCATCACCGGCATCAAACTGTCGATAGAAGGCAGCCCGCCGACCTCTCGATACATCCGAATCCAGCTGGGTGACGTCACTAGCGTGAGTGGGTCTGACCAGGAGGCCTACAAGGTCAAAGTCAACTCTGAGAGGAAAGTTGTTGACGTCACAGCTGGGACCATCCACGGCGCCTTCTATGGAGGTGACGTCACAATGTCCGTTCTGTTTTCTTTTGATTGTTTTGTCATTTTTTTTCTTTGCACAGCTGACCAGTGTGTCAATCATCGTCCAGGTATGCATGTCAGGTTACTAGATAATAACTTGATGTTATAGCCACACATACACCAACAAACACACACATACACACACGCTCACCTCCCCACACAAACACGCTCACCCACCCGCATACGCACACACACACACGCATGCGCGTGCACACACACACATACAAAATAACCCAAGGTCATAGAAACAACAATCGTGGATTTTCATCTGTCTTGATCACATTATTGGAGTAGCTAGATATATTATTGCAACCTTAAAGAGAGGGGTGTCAGAATGTTTTTTCCACGGTGGACAAAAAACACAAAAAATGGAATTTAGCTGAAAGAGCCACCTTTCTACCAATTGTTAAACATTTCATACAATGCGTTTCCCCACCTAAAAAATTTCTAGTAGCTACCAATGGAGAAAAAAGAAAGCACCGATGTCAAAATGTTGAAAAATGAAAAATGATTGTTTCACTTATTTACTCAGCAAATTTCCTGAAAAATAAAATAAAGTTCAATTTTATTGTTAAAATTTTTTTAAAGGTTAACTGTTAAGAAAAAAGTTGACATTTCTCATTTGGGGAAACAGTAAAATTTGTTACACAGTGCAAGTCAAGCGAAAAAATACTGCAGGTAAAGATGTCGTTATGATCTCTACGTGGTGATCTTTGGTCTAAAACATTGATTGTATATTTGACTATCACCAGCTGTAACACTATATTTGACTATCACCAGCTGTAACACTATATTTGACTATCACCAGCTGTAACACTATATTTGATTATCACCAGCTGTAACACTGCTGCACATGGCATTGAAGAACAACCCAGCAGGTTCCTTACCCAACAGCGAACTAACTGACTGGCCGAGGTTCCCGTACAGGGGGATGCACATAGACACTGGAAGGAACTTTATTGTAAGTTGGGAGACGGTGTGTGTGGAGGGGGGGTAAGGACGACACTCATAAAGTATTTTATTTTTTATGAGAAAGCTGAAGGTATGACCCCAAACCTTTACATTAGATCATGTTACACTGATCTCTTTTCTACAGCCAATGGCAACGGTTCTCAAACTGCTGGATGTCATGGCGCTGTATAAACTGAACAAGTTGCACTTCCATCTCAGTGATGACGAGGGCTGGAGGCTTGAAATACCAGGCCTGGAAGAACTGACCCAGGTGAGTGGATATTGAAGTACCAGGCCTGGAAGAACTGACTCAGGTGAGTGGACATTGAAGTACCAGGCCTGGAAGAACTGACTCAGGTGAGTGGATATTGAAGTACCAGGCCTGGAAGAACTGACCCAGGTGAGAGGATATTGAAGTATTATGGCCTGGAAGAACTGACCCAGGTGAGTGGACATTAAAGTACCAAGCCTGGAAAAAGACACTCGGATGAGTGGATATTGAAGATAATTATATAAATGAGTATATATCTTTTTATTTAGATAATTATTCATAGTGTACTTTTTGATTTTCTTTTTCATTTCGGTTTTACGTTATAATTCAATATGTCAGAATTTTTAAGTGGATTATTTTAAAAAACTTTATAAAAAACTCATTTAATATTCTCGCTAAGCAATTTAAAAAAAGAGTTAAAAAGAAAAGAAAATAGTGTTCCGTATGCTGATCAAATTAAAATAGTTTATCAAATAGTTTATCCAATAGTTTATCCAATAGTTTATCCAATATTTTATCCAATAGTTTATCCAATAGTATATCCAATAGTTTATCAAATAGTATATCCAATCCATGAAAGCTGACAAACACGAAGTCGGTGTTACTTAATAACCAAGGTCGCCTCCCTTCATAGATTGGTTCCAAGAGGTGTCATGACCTTGATGAGCAGGAGTGTGTCATGTCCACTCTAGGGTCAGGTGCTGGTACTGACAACAGTGGGACTGGATACTACACAACAACACAGGTGTGTGGGTAATGGAACTGTTGGACAAGGGGCAGTTGGTATGGATATATCCACGGATGTTGAAACAATCAACATTTAAATACATACAATCAGTTTTCATCAGTCATAAGTTTAAAAACAACGTCATTAAATAAATGTGAGAAACAAGGATTGTTGATGTCTCGACGTCTTTTTAAATCCCTAATATTAACTTCACCGTCTTGTCTCTCTGTCTGTCGTGGGCTCGCGGTCAGTCCGGGGAGCGGGCGGAAAAACAAAAGTAAAAAATGACCCACTTACGTGATGCTATCGAACTGAAATTTTGAAAATAGACCTGTGTCACCTAATAATACATTGCATCAAAATTTCAGATCGATCAACTGTAAAGTAATTAAATTTATGCATTTTTAGTTTATCTTTATGAAGCCGTCTGCTATTGTTTACATCCACGTGTCACCGGAGTTGACTCCAGCCATCGATGACCACATCCCCTGGTTTTACAGCAACAGGAGTTCAGTCTGTAGATGTTTTTTGCGCGTGCCTAATATATTGAACATAATCAATACTTTTATAGATATCTCATACCTAAAGAAGTTATAGTCAAAAACTTTGTTTTTACGGGTTGTTTAATTAGACATTAAAATGAGAAAAAATTCTAGTGAATGCTGTCATAAATATTCAACCCGTGATAATACCTTGATAACCCAACGAAATCATTGAGTGAGTCCCACGCTCAGACAATGTTGTATGTTACTGGCCAGCAGATGGAGCAGGTTGTCCAGATATTAGCCACAGCTTTAAGAGAGTCATCTCAAGTTTCCAGAATATGAGAATAGTCAACCCCACGATGACTCGTTCTAATGACTCACGTTTATTCCCTCTAATGACTCACGTTTATTGCCTCTAATGACTCACGTTTATTTGTTCTAATGACTCACGTTCATTGCCTCTAAAGACTCACGTTTATTTGTTCTAATGACTCACGTTTATTGCCTCTAATGACTCACGTTTATTTGTTCTAATGACTCACGTTTATTCCCTCTAATGACTTACGTTTATTCCCTCTAATGACTCACGTTTATTTGTTCTAATGACTCACGTTTATTGCCTCTAATGACTCACGTTTATTTGTTCTAATGACTCACGTTTATTCCCTCTAATGACTCACGTTTATTGCCTCTAATGACTCACGTTTATTCCCTCTAATGACTCACGTTTATTTGTTCTAATGACTCACGTTTATTGCCTGTAATGACTCACGTTTATTGCCTCTAATGACTCACGTTTATTGCCTCTAATGACTCACGTTTATTCCCTCTAATGACTCACGTTTATTCCCTCTAATGACTCACGTTTATTCCCTCTAATGACTCACGTTTATTGCCTCTAATGACTCACGTTTATTGCCTCTAATGACTCACGTTTATTGCCTCTAATGACTCACGTTTATTCCCTCTAATGACTCACGTTTATTGCCTCTAATGACTCACGTTTATTCCCTCTAATGACTCACGTTTATTGACTCTAATGACTCACGTTTATTGCCCCTAATGACTCACGTTTATTGCCTCTAATGACTCACGTTTATTCCCTCTAATAACTCACGTTTATTGCCTCTAATGACTCACGTTTATTGCCTCTAATGACTCACGTTTATTGCCCCTAATGACTCACGTTTATTGCCTCTAATGACTCACGTTTATTGCCTCTAATGACTCACGTTTATTGCCTCTAATGACTCACGTTTATTGCCCCTAATGACTCACGTTTATTGCCCCTAATGACTCACGTTTATTGCCCCTAATGTCTCACGTTTATTGCCTCTAATGACTGACGTTTATTGCCTCTAATGACTCACGTTTATTGCCTCTAATGACTCACGTTTATTGCCTCTAATGACTCACGTTTATTGCCTCTAATGACTCACGTTTATTGCCTCTAATGACTCACGTTTATTGCCTCTAATGACTCACGTTTATTCCCTCTAATGACTCACGTTTATTGCCTCTAATGACTCACGTTTATTGCCTCTAATGACTCACGTTTATTGCCTCTAATGACTCACGTTTATTTGTTCTAATGACTGACGTTTATTGCCTCTAATGACTCACGTTTATTCCCTCTAATGACTCACGTTTATTGCTTCTAATGACTCACGTTTATTCCCTCTAATAACTCACGTTTATTGCCTCTAATGACTCATGTTTATTGCCCCTAATGACTCACGTTTATTGCCTCTAATGACTCACGTTTATTCCCTCTAATGACTCACGTTTATTGCCTCTAATGACTCACGTTTATTGCCTCTAATGACTCACGTTTATTCCCTCTAATGACTCACGTTTATTGCCTCTAATGACTCACGTTTATTGCCCCTAATGACTCACGTTTATTGCCTCTAATGACTCACGTTTATTGCCTCTAATGACTCACGTTTATTCCCTCTAATAACTCACGTTTATTGCCTCTAATGACTCACGTTTATTGCCCCTAATGACTCACGTTTATTGCCTCTAATGACTCACGTTTATTCCCTCTAATAACTCACGTTTATTGCCTCTAATGACTCACGTTTATTGCCTCTAATGACTCACGTTTATTGCCCCTAATGACTCACGTTTATTGCCCCTAATGACTCACGTTTATTGCCTCTAATGACTCACGTTTATTGCCTCTAATGACTCACGTTTATTGCCTCTAATGACTCACGTTTATTGCCTCTAATGACTCACGTTTATTGCCTCTAATGATTCACGTTTATTGCCTCTAATGACTCACGTTTATTGCCTCTAATGACTCACGTTTATTGCCTCTAATGACTCACGTTTATTGCCTCTAATGACTCACGTTTATTGCCTCTAATGACTCACGTTTATTGCCTCTAATGACTCACGTTTATTGCCCCTAATGACTCACGTTTATTGCCCCTAATGACTCACGTTTATTGCCCCTAATGACTCACGTTTATTGCCTCTAATGACTGACGTTTATTGCCTCTAATGACTGACGTTTATTGCCTCTAATGACTGACGTTTATTTGTTCTAATGACTCACGTTTATTGCCCCTAATGACTGACGTTTATTGCCTCTAATGACTGACGTTTATTGCCTCTAATGACTGACGTTTATTGCCTCTAATGACTGACGTTTATTTGTTCTAATGACTCACGTTTATTGCCTCTAATGACTGACGTTTATTGCCTCTAATGACTGACGTTTATTGCCTCTAATGACTGACGTTTATTTGTTCTAATGACTCACGTTTATTCCCTCTAATAACTCACGTTTATTGCCTCTAATGACTCACGTTTATTGCCTCTAATGACTCACGTTTATTGCCCCTAATGACTCACGTTTATTGCCTCTAATGACTGGCGTTTATTGCCTCTAATAACTCACGTTTATTGCCTCTAATGACTGACGTTTATTGCCTCTAATGACTCACGTTTATTGCCTCTAATGACTGACATTTATTGCCTCTAATGACTGACGTTTATTGCCTCTAATGACTGACGTTTATTGCCTCTAATGACTCACGTTTATTGCCTCTAATGACTCACGTTTATTGCCTCTAATGACTCACGTTTATTGCCTCTAATGACTGACGTTTATTGCCTCTAATGACTCACGTTTATTGCCTCTAATGACTAAAGTTTATTGCCTCTAATGACTCACGTTTATTGCCTCTAATGACTCAGGTTTATTGCCTCTAATGACTCACGTTTATTGCCCCTAATGACTCACGTTTATTGCCCCTAATGACTCACGTTTATTGCCCCTAATGACTCACGTTTATTGCCCCTAATGACTCACGTTTATTGCCTCTAATGACTCACGTTTATTGCCTCTAATGACTGACGTTTATTGCCTCTAATGACTCACGTTTATTGCCCCTAATGACTCACGTTTATTGCCTCTAATGACTCACGTTTATTGCCTCTAATGACTCACGTTTATTGCCTCTAATGACTCACGTTTATTGCCTCTAATGACTCACGTTTATTGCCTCTAATGACTCACGTTTATTCCCTCTAATGACTCACGTTTAGTGCCTCTAATGACTCACGTTTATTCCCTCTAATGACTCACGTTTAGTGCCTCTAATGACTCACGTTTATACCCTCTAATGACTCACGTTTATTGCCCCTAATGACTCACGTTTATTCCCTCTAATGACTCACGTTTATTGCCTCTAATGACTCACGTTTATTCCCTCTAATGACTCACGTTAATTCCCTCTAATGACTCACGTTTAGTGCCTCTAATGACTCACGTTTATTCCCTCTAATGACTCACGTTTAGTGCCTCTAATGACTCACGTTTGTTCCCTCTAATGACTCACGTTTATTCCCTCTAATGACTCACGTTTATTCCGTCTAATGACTCACGTTTATTCCGTCTAATGACTCACGTTTATTCCCTCTAATGACTCACGTTTATACCCTCTAATGACTCACGTTTATACCCTCTAATGACTCACGTTTATTCCCTCTAATGACTCACGTTTAAACCCTCTAATGACTCACGTTTATACCCTCTAATGACTCACGTTTATTCCCTCTAATGACTCACGTTGATTGCCTCTAATGACTCACGTTTATTCCCTCTCTAATGACTCACGTTTATTCCCTCTAATGACTCACGTTTATTGCCTCTAATGACTCACGTTTATTCCCTCTAATGACTCACGTTTATACCCTCTAATGACTCACGTTTATACCCTCTAATGACTCACGTTTATTGCCTCTAATGACTCACGTTTATTCCCTCTAATGACTCACGTTTTACCCTCTAATGACTCACGTTTATACACTCTAATAACTCACATTTATTCCCTCTAATGACTCACGTTTATTGCCTCTAATGACTCACGTTTATTCCCTCTAATGACTCACGTTGATTGCCTCTAATGACTCACGTTTATACCCTCTAATAACTCACATTTATTCCGTCTAATGACTCACGTTTATTCCCTCTAATGACTCACGTTTATTGCCTCTAATGACTCACGTTTATTGCCTCTAATGACTCACGTTTTACCCTCTAATGACTCACGTTTATACCCTCTAATAACTCACATTTATTCCCTCTAATGACTCACGTTTATTACCTCTAATGACTCACGTTTATTGCCTCTAATGACTCACGTTTTACCCTCTAATGACTCACGTTTATACCCTCTAATAACTCACATTTATTCCCTCTAATGACTCACGATTATTGCCTCTAATGACTCACGTTTATTGCCTCTAATGACTCACGTTTTACCCTCTAATGACTCACGTTTATACCCTCTAATAACTCACATTTATTCCCTCTAATAACTCACGTTTATTGCCTCTAATGACTCACGTTTATACCCTCTAATAACTCACATTTATCCCCTTTAATGACTCACGTTTATTCCCTCTAATGACTCACGTTTATTGCCTCTAATGACTCACATTTATTCCCTCTAATAACTCACATTTATACCCTCTAATGACTCACGTTTATTGCCTCTAATGACTCACGTTTATACCCTCTAATAACTCACATTTATTCCCTCTAATTACTCACGTTTATTGCCCCTAATGACTCACGTTTATTGCCTCTAATGACTCACGTTCATTCCCTCTAATGACTCACGTTTATTGCCCCAAATGACTCACGTTTATTGCCTCTAATGACTCAAGTTTATTGCCTCTAATGACTCACGTTTATTGCCTCTAATGACTCACGTTTATTGCCTCTAATGACTCACGTTTATTCCCTCTAATGACTCACGTTTATTGCCTCTAATGACTCACGTTTATTCCCTCTAATGACTCACGTTTATTCCCTCTAATGACTCACGTTTTACCCTCTAATGACTCACGTTTATACCCTCTAATAACTCACATTTATTCCCTCTAATGACTCACGTTTATTGCCTCTAATGACTCACGTTTATTCCCTCTAATGACTCACGTTTATACCCTCTAATGACTCACGTTTATACCCTCTAATGACTCACGTTTATTCCCTCTAATGACTCACGTTGATTGCCTCTAATGACTCACGTTTATTCCCTCTAATGACTCACGTTTATTCCCTCTAATGACTCACGTTTATACCCTCTAATGACTCACGTGTATACCCTCTAATGACTCACGTTTATTCCCTCTAATGACTCACGTTGATTGCCTCTAATGACTCACGTTTATTCCCTCTAATGACTCAAGTTTATACCATCTAATGACTCACGTTTATACCCTCTAATGACTCACGTTTATACCCTCTAATGACTCACGTTTATTCCCTCTAATGACTCACGTTTATTCCCTCTTATGACTCACGTTTATACCCTCTAATGACTCACGTTTATACCCTCTAATGACTCACGTTTATTCCCTCTAATGACTCACGTTGATTGCCTCTAATAACTCACGTTTATTGCCTCTAATGACTCACGTTTATTGCCTCTAATGACTCACGTTTATTGTTCCTAATGACTCACGTTTATTCCCTCTAATGACTCACGTTTATTGCCTCTAATGACTCACGTTTATTCCCTCTAATGACTCACGTTTATTGCCTCTAATGACTCACGTTTATTGCCTCTAATGACTCACGTTTATTCCCTCTAATGACTCACGTTTATTGCCTCTAATGACTCACGTTTATTCCCTCTAATGACTCACGTTTATTGCCTCTAATGACTCACATTTATTCCCTCTAGTACAAGGAGATCTTGAAGTACGCCAGAGATCGTCATATCGAGGTCATCCCAGAGTTTGACACTCCAGGCCACGCCCACGCCGCCATTGTGGCCATGAAGAACAGGAAACGGAAACTAGAGAATACAGGTAGTACGTTAGATAAGGGGGTGGGGTATGTTCACTGACAAGATGCATAGCCACTACCTAACAACTTTACCTTGACAAGTGAATCAAACTTTTAAATATTCATTCATTAAACTGACTTAAAATTTTAGAGATTCGCCAGGTCATCATCATCATTTGACCTTTCAATTCCTTGTGGAACAAAGGACGTCATTCGAAGTTGTCCAATCTGGACTGTCTCTTGCCAGTGTTCCCAGCATCTGATCCAACACACTATGGCTGCATGTCTTCTTTTAGTCTTCCTCATTATTGTTTACGCTGTGGGTTCCATTTTAGTGCTTGTCTTGCTTTATAAATGTTACCTTTCCTGAGTCTGTGTTATTTCCATCTTAATTTTTTTTCTAAGATTTGTTTATTTTCTCATGTGTTTCTAGTCAATACATCTACCATAGTTTAGTGTTTTTAATCTTGTAGTTCCATTTTCTTTTTAAGAAATAATAACTCCTGATCTATATATAATAATATAATTCATTAAAGCGAGTATGTGCAAATAAGCCTGACGAATGACCCTCTCTGGGGTCGACCAATGTCTCGAGACCACAATGGTTCTTGCGTTTACTTCGTTTTTCCTTCACAGAATAACATGAGATTCGTAGTGTAGTGGTAATCACGTCCAACTTACACGCGGAAGGTCCTGGGTTCAAGCCTCAGCGAAAACATTATTTTTTTTAATTTGACAAAATGTGTGTTTGTACCCGTTCTTTTCTCCCTTTCGTTGCTCTATCCATGAGCAAGTCTGCGGCGTATGCTACGCCACGGGGCGTATCTAGTTTTAAATATCTGAGCATTTCTAAAGCAGTCAACTCATCGAATATAATTTGTAGACAAATTTTATCGGCTGACTTTTTGTTGACTTACAGGTAACTCGTCAGAGGCAAATTTGTACCTGCTGCATGATGAACGAGACCACTCCCATTACTACTCCGTACAGACGTACACAGACAACGCCGTGAACCCATGCATTGACAGCACATATAGGTAATGACAACGTCTAGATATTGTCTTTACACATAGTTTTAAGCACATAAAACAATAAATATCGCCTATATTTTTTTGATCATTTTTAAAACAGTTTTGCAGTTTTTGCCCAGACATTTTTATTTTCCTTTACATGTAAAGGTTTCTTTCGTAATGCGGACCAGCTATTTTTTTTCAAGTACCTCAAAAATCAATTAAAAAGTGTAATTTCATGGTCAATTTAGCTTCATATCCTCAAGTTCACGTTCATTTTCCCTTGAGAATGTTGTTAAACAATTTTCCCGTTCTCCACCTCTGCTCTTTACAACAGTGCAACGTTTTTATGTTGGCTTTTCATTAAGTACAACAAAAAATAAGTGTTTGGTCCGTTCCACATTTTACCTAGTCTACTATTTATCTTCAGTTTAATATGCACATTAACATTTTAAGTTTTAGAGTGAGGCTCTAACCTAGACCTGGATAGGACTTACATTTTCGAGCACAATAATTTAAACTGCTGATTGCAAGAAAGTATTGGTGTCTACCAACTATAAGCATTGATAAAATAAAATCTTTCTTTAACAACAAACTCTATTGGCTCTAGTTTTCTGGAAGAGCTGTACCAACAAGTGAAGAAGTTACACATATCAATCCAGCCATTGAAGGTGTTCCACTTTGGTGGCGATGAGGTCGCTAAGGGTAAGTTGTGATTGTTACGATGAGGTCGTTAAAGGTAAGTTGTGCTTGTTACGATGAGGTCGTTAAAGGTAAGTTGTGCTTGTTACGATGACGTCGTTAGAGGTAAGTTGTGCTTGTTACGATGAGGTCGTTAAAGGTAAGTTGTGATTGTTACGATGACGTCGTTAAAGGTAAGTTGTGCTTGTTACGATGAGGTCGTTAAAGGTAAGTTGTGCTTGTTACGATGAGGTCATTAAAGGTAAGTTGTGCTTGTTACGATGAGGTCATTAAAGGTAAGTTGTGCTTGTTGCGATGATGTCGTTAAAGTAACTTGTGCTCGTTTAGTATTATTAACGTGACAGATGCATTCTTTTATTTAAGAAATTTCCATTCGTTAAAACATTTCTGACAGTATTAAACCAACAAAAACACTTTATTACTAAACCATGGTATGTGATGGTAAATAGAAACCATGGTATGTGATGGTAAATAGAAATCATGGTATGTGATGGTAAATAGAAATCATGGTATGTGATGGTAAATAGAAATCATGGTATGTGATGGTAAATAGAAATCATGGTATGTGATGGTAAATAGAAATCATGGTATGTGATGGTAAATAGAAATCATGGTATGTGATGGTAAATAGAAATCATGGTATGTGATGGTAAATAGAAATCATGGTATGTGATGGTAAATAGAAATCATGGTATGTGATGGTAAATAGAAATCATGGTATGTGATGGTAAATAGAAATCATGGTATGTGATGGTAAATAGAAATCATGGTATGTGATGGTAAATAGAAATCATGGTATGTGATGGTAAATAGAAATCATGGTATGTGATGGTAAATAGAAATCATGGTATGTGATGGTAAATAGAAATCATGGTATGTGATGGTAAATAGAAATCATGGTATGTGATGGTAAATAGAAATCATGGTATGTGATGGTAAATAGAAATCATGGTATGTGATGGTAAATAGAAATCATGGTATGTGATGGTAAATAGAAATCATGGTATGTGATGGTAAATAGAAATCATGGTATGTGATGGTAAATAGAAATCATGGTATGTGATGGTAAATAGAAATCATGGTATGTGATGGTAAATAGAAATCATGGTATGTGATGGTAAATAGAAATCATGGTATGTGATGGTAAATAGAAATCATGGTATGTGATGGTAAATAGAAATCATGGTATGTGATGGTAAATAGAAATCATGGTATGTGATGGTAAATAGAAATCATGGTATGTGATGGTAAATAGAAATCATGGTATGTGATGGTAAATAGAAATCATGGTATGTGATGGTAAATAGAAATCATGGTATGTGATGGTAAATAGAAATCATGGTATGTGATGGTAAATAGAAATCATGGTATGTGATGGTAAATAGAAATCATGGTATGTGATGGTAAATAGAAATCATGGTATGTGATGGTAAATAGAAATCATGGTATGTGATGGTAAATAGAAATCATGGTATGTGATGGTAAATAGAAATCATGGTATGTGATGGTAAATAGAAATCATGGTATGTGATGGTAAATAGAAATCATGGTATGTGATGGTAAATAGAAATCATGGTATGTGATGGTAAATAGAAATCATGGTATGTGATGGTAAATAGAAATCATGGTATGTGATGGTAAATAGAAATCATGGTATGTGATGGTAAATAGAAATCATGGTATGTGATGGTAAATAGAAATCATGGTATGTGATGGTAAATAGAAATCATGGTATGTGATGGTAAATAGAAATCATGGTATGTGATGGTAAATAGAAATCATGGTATGTGATGGTAAATAGAAATCATGGTATGTGATGGTAAATAGAAATCATGGTATGTGATGGTAAATAGAAATCATGGTATGTGATGGTAAATAGAAATCATGGTATGTGATGGTAAATAGAAATCATGGTATGTGATGGTAAATAGAAATCATGGTATGTGATGGTAAATAGAAATCATGGTATGTGATGGTAAATAGAAATCATGGTATGTGATGGTAAATAGAAATCATGGTATGTGATGGTAAATAGAAACCATGGTATGTGATGGTAAATAGAAATCATGGTATGTGATGGTAAATAGAAATCATGGTATGTGATGGTAAATAGAAATCATGGTATGTGATGGTAAATAGAAATCATGGTATGTGATGGTAAATAGAAATCATGGTATGTGATGGTAAATAGAAATCATGGTATGTGATGGTAAATAGAAATCATGGTATGTGATGGTAAATAGAAATCATGGTATGTGATGGTAAATAGAAATCATGGTATGTGATGGTAAATAGAAATCATGGTATGTGATGGTAAATAGAAATCATGGTATGTGATGGTAAATAGAAATCATGGTATGTGATGGTAAATAGAAATCATGGTATGTGATGGTAAATAGAAATCATGGTATGTGATGGTAAATAGAAATCATGGTATGTGATGGTAAATAGAAATCATGGTATGTGATGGTAAATAGAAATCATGGTATGTGATGGTAAATAGAAATCATGGTATGTGATGGTAAATAGAAACCATGGTATGTGATGGTAAATAGAAATCATGGTATGTGATGGTAAATAGTAGTATGTGCAATGTTCCCTCTAAGGTTCGTTGGTCAGTGTGCAAAGTGAAAAAAAAACTCGTGTGGAAAGTTGCACAGAACCTGATTTTCTTAGCAATATTTTTACAAATTTGATGCGCGGTAATTCATAACTTCTGCATGGCGTCGTTCAGATATCTGGGCAGCCGCGCAGCTAAAAAGGGAGCATTGATTATGTGGTGTATCGTTTTGTACCGTTGTTAGTCTGTACAGTTTTATACGTCGTTGAGTGAAATTCTTGAGTGATAAATACAATGGGGCAGACGTTTAGAGCGATGTTTAAAGTCTGTGTCACAGACATTTCTTTTTCTGATGTCGACGTTTGAAACTGACCTCACAGGGGCTTGGGTGAACTCAAGTGCGTGTGCCAAGTTACTGAGGTCAGGGGTCAACTTGAAGAGAGAATTTACTCGCAGAGTTGCCGATATAACAAGGGACGTCACCCTGGGGGCGTGGGAAGATGGTCTCATGGACCACGATTCTCTCCCCTGGAACAGGTAGGCGTCAAAGTTAAGGGTAAAAATATTAGATTAATCTAATTTTTTTTACTAATTGGTGGGGGTACAATTTATTTTATTTTAAATTTATTCACATTTTCTAAGCCTTTAATTTGTTAGGGACTGAACCAAAGCATCCATTGCCGGTGTGAGATGACGTAAAAATTGTCCTCATCCATTGAGATACCCCAGGACTTATCTTATCTTATCTATATAGACGCTCCTTCTATGCAGAAGATAGTTGCGTCCACAGACCATGACAGATGATCTGTTTGCAAGTGATGCAGCATTCACAGGCCACGGCTTTGTGGGTTCCACGCATTACCCAGCCGCCTAACTACATGTAGTGTTAGGTACCCATTCGGAGCGGGATGACTCAGGGACGCCCTAGGCCCCGAGAACAAACCCTTGCCTTCACACGGATTCGAACCCGTGACCATCGGTACGACAGTCCAGTGCGCTGCCACTCGACCACCGCGTCATACTCTGAGATATCCCGGGACTTCTCATATATTTCATACTCTGAGATATCCCAGGACTTCTCATGTATTTCATACTCTGAGATATCCCACGACTTCTCATGTATTTCATACTCTGAGATATCCCAGGACTTCTCATGTATTTCATACTCTGAGATATCCTAGGACTTCTCATGTATTTCAAACTCTGAGATATCCCAGGACTTCTCGTGTATTTCATACTCTGAGATATCCCAGGACTTCTCATGTATTTCATACTCTGAGATATCCCAGGACTTCTCATGTATTTCATACTCTGAGATATCCCACGACTTCTCATGTATTTCATACTCTGAGATATCCCAGGACTTTTCATGTATTTCAAACTCTGAGATATCCCACGACTTCTCATGTATTTCATACTCTGAGATATCCCAAGACTTCTCATGTATTTCATACTCTGAGATATCCCAGGACTTCTCATGTATTTCATACTCTGAGATATCCCACGACTTCTCATGTATTTCATACTCTGAGATATCCCACGACTTCTCATTTATTTCAGATCTTTGCTCCCAAACGAAGACGTCATTGCCCAGGCGTGGCAGAATGTCTGGGAGTGGGGGGCGGCCTCGAGGGCGTATAATCTCGCTAATCTCGGATACAAGGTCAGTTGGATGAAATTCACTGTGTCCAAATCAGGTTTGGTGTGGTATAAGATGTCCAGTAAAAGATGTCCAGTAAAAGATGTCCAGTAAAAGATGTCCAGTAAAAGATGTCCAGTAAAAGATGTCCAGTAAAAGATGTCCAGTAAAAGATGTCCAGTAAAAGATGTCCAGTAATGTATTTATGCATATTATAAAAATGTTAGCATTATATTTAATCAAGATAAAACAAATTTTTTGTCAATATTAACTTGAATGAATCCTTACAAAAGTATTTGTACGCAAAAACTCAACGCAAGAGGCACGCAATGTTTAAAACAGAATTGTCTGCTCGATTTCCTCTGTTGTACCAAGTGAAGACCTAAATGAAATGTTGTACACTATATATTGAATTAAATTTGAATTACTGACTTTGTGGCTGTGATTGATTCATTAGTGTAAGGTCTCATTCTGTCATTGTTCACCTCATTTTCCAGGTTGTATTTTCCCCCGTAACCCACATGTACTTTGACCACCCACAAGAGCCCAGCCCCGAGGAGCGTGGATTTTACTGGGGCACTCGCTACACAGACGCTTACAAGACTTTCTCATTCATGCCTGACCACTACTACATGAACGCCGACATCAGGAGGTCAGGGGAGACTATAACTCTTGATGAGATCTGTGAGGGTAACAAGTCGGGTTGTCCCCCTCTGACTAAACCTGAAAATATCATAGGTAAAATTATTTCGTAGTTTTGATGTTAGTTTGTGTCAGTGTTGAGAGTCAAACGTTTCAAACAAGTAAGTTTTCATCTTTGACATTTGACATACACTGATTGCTTTGTGTTAGTAGATATGCCATAATATGCCATTCATACAAGGTATGTATGAGCCTCACAAAACAACGGAAATGTTATATTTATAAAACAAATATTTATCAGGTCTGCAAGGTCAGTTGTGGTCAGAAACTGTCCGCACACCACAACAGTTCGACTACATGGTCTTTCCCCGATTGCTGTCCCTGGCCGAGAGGGCGTGGCACAAGGGATCATGGGAAGGCAAGGAAAAGGCGTCACGGGATAAAGAAATTAAGCCTGATTGGTCTAGATTTTCACATAGCCTTGGATCTACGGACCTGGCCATTTTAGACAAGTTAAACATTTCCTACAGAGTTCCTCCCCCTGGAGCCAGGTCAGTTATTAGAAATAGGATTGTTGCTCATATCTGGGGAACTAGTAGTTCAGTAATAGAAAATTTTACTTTTAATCATTGACTGATTTACCTGCACAACCCTTAGAATTGAAATCTTAACTAAATTATTTTTCATTTGATAGACAGGTCCCATTTTAAACTACACAAAATCCATTGAAATTTTAAAAATTGATTTATTACAGTTGATGTCGTTGGTTATTATTAAAGGGAAAACAACCAGATACGACTATCAGGTTCAACAAATATTTTATTCTACATGGAAAGTTGAACAATTTTCTGTGGACGAACATAAACGTATAATTCAAAGCAACTATAAACTATACGAAAGGATCATTTAAATGACTGTGCAGGGAGGGATTATGGGAAATTTTGAAGCAGTTTTTGAGTTATTTCCAAAAGTGTATCAAGATCGAGATATAAAGAAATATATTTATTTGATTAATTCCCATGATTATCACTTTACAGATACAATATTTTTCTTATTAAATTTGTTGTAATTAAATTTCACATTAACGTTCATGTAATTTCTTCAATTCATTTTCATGCCAATCATCGTAAATGATATTTGAGACTATAATGTCCAGGGCCGGTCTTAGCAATTGCAAGGCCCTATGCGGCTTAGTATGTGAAATGGATTGCGCTGGGCCCAGTTTGGGTAGGGATAAGGAATTAATAAGGATAATAAGTGAAAATTAAGATAGGCGTGGCCTATGAAAGGGTGGGGCCTATGAAAGCCTGGGGCCCACTGCGGCCGCATACGTTGTAGTGACCTAAGATCGGCCATGATAATGTAACAAAAGAAATATCTTTCATCATTATTATATTTCCTTAACATTCTTTCATCGTTATTCATATTAATCGTTTCTTCTATTTTTTGAATAGCTCACCCTCTGTTTGCCTTCAGTCTCTCTCTATCTCTCTAATACAGCAACGGAAAGTTTCTATTTTTAATTTGTGCCTGGTTCTTACGATCATTTCAAAATATATATTTTTTGTCACTGTTATTTCTCTATCATCCAAAGACAAACTGGAGATACGATATCTACCAATGTAGAGTTCCCAGGACTCAAGGTTCAATACAGACTTTCCTCGGACCCCAAGTGGTCAGTTCTTGACCCGTCCAAGACATTTAAGGAAAAGGAAGAGGTCTTCCTCCGGACGCTATCGGCCGATGGAAAACGTTTCAGCTCAGAGGTCAAGGTCACGATGCTCAAGGTCACCAGCCCGCCTACAAACAAAAACAACAGCGGATCTGTTATATTTGTCTCTTCCGTGTTATTAATATTGAGCTTGTCTTTACATGCAAACTATTTCAGTTAACTTTTCATTTGTAAGCATCCATCGGTTACTTCCCTTAGTAAGGAGAGTAACTCCCATTTTAACAATCTTCCGCCAAATTTAGATCTTTAGCTTCGCGTTTAGATTATCTCTATATATAATTCACTTAAACGGGCATGTACAAACGAGCATGTACAAACGGGCATGTACAAACGGGCATGTACAAACGGGCATGTACAAACGGGCATGTACAAACGAGCATGACGAATGACCCCCGCTGGGGTCGAAAGATCACAGTGGGCAAGCGTATTAGGATGAATAGACAAAAAAGGTGGGGGTGGCAACAATGCTTCTTGCGTTCACTTGCATTGTTGCTTCACAGATATAACATATGATTCGTAGTGAAGTGGTTATCACGTCCGCCTTGCACGCGGAAAGTCCTGAGTTAAAGCCCCAGAGGGAACAATTTAAAAAAAATAAATAAATGTTTTTTTCTGCCCGTTCTTTTCTTCAAATCACAGTTTATGGTTGGAAAGGGATGGTAGTAAAGGGTTGGGTGCACATGTCTCCATTTTTACTCACTTTGTTTTCATTACTTCGTGCTGCTGTTTGTGTCCGTTCTCTCTCACTCGTTCTTTGCACTATCTATGATGAGCAAGTCTGCGGGGAATGCTGAGACGCGGGTCCTATCTTGTAAAATATAATTCTTAAAAATAAAACAACCCCGTAAAAACAAAGTTTTGACTATAAATCCCTTATATATGAGACATAACTAAAAGTATTGATTATGTTCAAACGAGATAAACATTTACAGACTGACACCGAGTGATATCCCCTGGATTTAAAACCGGTGGAAGGGGGGAGGGGTTGTGGGCATCGACGGGTGGCGTCAACGCGTGAACTGAACTTTCACGTGAAAGAAAAACAATAACAAACAGTGAAATTGAATTACATACGTTGTAAAGACATAAATTAAAAATGCATTAATTTAATTACGGTACGTTCGATCAATTTAAAATTTTAATGCGATGCATTGTTAGGTGACACAAGTCTATCTGCCAAATTTCAGCTCGATGGAATCACGGGAAGTGGGTCATTTTTTACTTTTGTTTTTCCGCCCAACGACGAACGAGACGGCGGTGAAGTTAATATAAAGGATTTAATAACCCAAATTAGACAATACTATCTTAACATACTGTTCCGTATAATTAGTTTGTATCGCTTGTGTAAAACCTAAATTTCCTTACAACAGAAACTAAAAAGTTATGCAATGTGCGATTTTGGGGAGTGGATAACATGACTTTTTGTTCAGTGGATGACATGACTTTTTTGTTCAGTGGATGACATGACTTTTTTGTTCAGTGGATGACATGACTTTTTTGGTAAGTGGATGACATGACTTTTTTGGTAAGTGGATGACATGACTTTTTTTTCAGTGGATGACATGACTTTTTTGTAAGTGGATGACATGACTTTTTGTTCAGTGGATGACATGACTTTTTTGTAAGTGGATAACATGACTTTTTGTTCAGTGGATGACATGACTTTTTTGTAAGTGGATGACATGACTTTTTGTTCAGTGGATGACATGACTTTTTTGTAAGTGGATGACATGACTTTTTGTTCAGTGGATGACATGACTTTTTTGGTAAGTGGATGACATGACTTTTTGTTCAGTGGATGACATGACTTTTTTGTAAGTGGATGACATGACTTTTTTGGTAAGTATTTGACATGACTTTTTGTTCAGTGGATGACATGACTTTTTTGTAAGTGGATGACATGACTTTTTGTTCAGTGGATGACATGACTTTTTGTTCAGTGGATGACATGACTTTTTTGTAAGTGGATGACATGACTTTTTGGTAAGTGGATGACATGACTTTTTGGGAGTGGCTAACAGGGTAAACTAAAAATAGAAAAACTCTCCTAAACCATTTATTTCTTTTCATTTTCTTTGATCTCCTGACTAGACATTGATTGATCTGATCGCATCAGTCATATATTTTATACTTTGATATTTTTTGTGGATCACTCTATCAGGCCCTGCCTCACCCCGGCTCTACATATATAGCCACACCCCAGAATATTTTTAGTTTGAGAGCCCTGCTCTATAGCTTCTCTTCAAGCCATCAATCTTTTCAAATATTTTCTCTGTATCACTTTTTTAAAAACTTAAGTGATTGATTAAATTATTATGTCTTTTAATATAAATATTTTTTTTATAAATTTTAAAATTTCAATTCTAGTAAATTCTTAATTCTTATAATTATTATATATATTATGTATATTAATGTAAATATATAACCTTTCAACTGGATTTATTGTTGTTTGTTGATTTAATAGCAGCTTTATCTTTTCTGGATGACAACTTTTATACCAGTTCGCACACATCAACTAGAAATGTATCGACATACAGATAATATTAATGGCAAGCTTTTTTTGATGTTAATGTTGAAATCTGTAGTGAATCTATTCAATTAACTTGTGTTACCTTACTAATCTCACGAGGAAATCCTGTATTTCTTCATGCAACCTTAGTTTGTTGTGTTCATGTGATTAGATGTGTTTTAATGGAATTAAATTTTGATTGGGTAAGGTTACATATAACATATATAAAATCTGAAATCAAAACGTGATGTATTAATGTATTATGTTGATAGGTAAAAACACTTGATCTTATTATTTTTCTAAATTATAAATTAACAATTTTATTTAAAAGACTAAAAAAAATAATGTTATCAATATACATGTTTTATTTTTATATAAATGGTATAAGGTACAGTACTTTTTGCTCAATAGAACGGGATTTTTTTAAATATGTTTACTAAAAATAAAAAAAATCTAAAATATTTTATTTTATATGCTTAATTATTACATATGTTGTCAATAAAAATATATGGAAAAATTATTTTAACCATATCATGTCATATAATGTCCTAATAATTGATTATCTTGTTATTAGTAGGCTAATCCATTATAATGCGAATCTATTATAATGCGAATCTATCTGTAATTTCTTTTGCTGCAAGCGTTCTGTATAATTCAACAAACGTTAATAGTTCGAGTAATCCTTACTTGCTGAAACTGAGAGACTTTGAAATGTGCCCTGTTCAGCCAAAGACATTATTGATATATTTTAACATCTTCCAAATCTGCATTGGTCATTGGCTACCTTTGTTGTGTTTCACAGTTTAATATTTGGACACGTGGACGTGAATATTTATGCCATGAAAATCTAAAAGTAAATATTTATATTTACAAGTCTAGGCAACGCCCACTTAAAAACGTACGGTTATTTGTGTTTTATTTTCCCTTTCATTCTCGTGTATCTGAGTGATTAGAGATTTTATTATAATAAAAGATTTACTTTCTTATTATTAACATCTTTGAGTTATTTAATTATTCATTACATTTGTTCAGCTTTTCTTGGGATTGACAGTTGTCATTTTTTGGACATGCCAAATTTAACTTAGTGTTACCGAGGTAGTGGTTTAAAACGGATTTTATTTTTTTTTGGGGGGGGGGTAAAACACAAGGAGGAATATGGGACAAACGGCAACTGGTGATGACTTTCTGAGTGTTCAAGATATGAACTAATCAGCTGCAGACATTTGAGCCGATATTTTGGACAATATTTTGATGTGAATAACTCATGAGAAAATAATTCTCGTTATCAACTCAGATTCTGTATTACATTTAAAATATATTTCCTTGTTAAATATTTTTTGTCTTATGAAAGCTAAAGAAATCCCTACATCAGAGCCAACGCTGTTTAACTCCCAACTTAAAGGTAATTCTGTCATTGATATCTCCTCCCTCGCACTCGCCGACTTCCATATTCTCTCTTAACATTCCAGTCGATTCATTCCCTTCATATTGCCACCAGAAAAACTATTAATACTGGGAGGGCGCCAGCGCATGTCTGAATTATAATAATCAATGTCTTTCTTCTCAATGAGTTCAGAATATGGGATTCTACATCAGTGAATATTCAGGACAGATTGGATACATTTTAAACCAATGAAACTAACTCATGTGCACATTATGTCAAACAGGGAGATAGTGGCCGAGGGTATTGCACGGAGTAAGTAGTTTTACTTTTGTGAAATGTTAGAATATAATTGGTATGTAAGGTGGAATGCCTCTTAGTTATTTTTACTCCTCAAAACACGGCATCAAAACTTGACTGTTCGTGTTACTGACTGAGTCATGTGTACAGCTGGGTGCCATTGTGTACAGCTGAGTGCCATTGTGTACAGCTGAGTGCCATTGTGTACAGCTGAGTGCCATTGTGTACAGCTGAGTGTCATTGTGTACAGCTGAGTGTCATTGTGTACAGCTGAGTGCCATTGTATACAGCTGAGTGTCATTGTGTACAGCTGAGTGTCATTGTGTACAGCTGAGTGTCATTGTGTACAGCTGAGTGTCATTGTGTACAGCTGAGTGTCATTGTGTACAGCTGAGTGTCATTGTGTACAGCTGAGTGTCATTGTGTACAGCTGAGTGTCATTGTGTACAGCTGAGTGTCATTGTGTACAGCTGAGTGTCATTGTGTACAGCTGAGTGTCATTTTGTACAGCTGAGTGTCATTGTGTACAGCTGAGTGTCATTGTGTACAGCTGAGTGTCATTTTGTACAGCTGAGTGTCATTGTGCAGGAATTATTACTGGTTTTATCATTATTATTTGGGTCCGTCATGACTTCATTATAATGTATTCATACTTTTTTCTAATATTTTGACTATTTGAAATTTCATTTTTTAGAGAGAGAGAGAGAGAGAAGAAAGTGTGTGTTTTTTTAGCGATTTTTGGGGGCTGGGGGGGATTAATGACGTAAAGTATTTCCAACACAGATGCGTCATGGTTTTTAAGTAGATAAAACAAATTCCAAATCAAGATTTCAATAACCATTTATTGCAAGTTACGATTGAATGTTAGACTAATGAATGCCTCATATATACGATTGAATGTTAGACTAATGAATGCCTCATATATAAGATTGAATGTTTGACTAATGAATGCCTCATATATAAGATTGAATGTTTGACTAATCAATGCCTCATATATACGATTGAATGTTTGACTAATGAATGCCTCATATATACGATTGAATGTTTGACTAATGAATGCCTCATCTAAAATGAAATTAACGCCAAGTCCTTACAACCTTATAAACAAAATAGACATCATCGGCGCCATTTTGTTGATTTGTGCTCGGTATCTCCTCCTCCCGCAGTCACACAGAGCGATTCCTTGTTATAAGACCCGTGCTTCTACGCCACACGTCATTTTCATATAAACAGGAGTTGCGGCGGGGAGTGTTATGGAAGGGGTGGGGGGGGAGAAACTGGTTTATAAAATATTTGTTTTGAAGATTCATTTTGACGGGAGGCAAGGAAAGGTTTGTTTAAATGAAGCTGTTAAATCTGCCAATGGCGGAGATAAGTTTTCGTTGATTGGTGAACGGCGATGTAGTGAGAACAATTTTAGTAAAGGAAACTTTGATTGTCAAGATGTTTCATTCAATCAAATAATTTATTTTAAAGATGCACTAACTTTCAGCTATCAACACAAATAGAAATAAAACCAATACAAATCAAATATCATTGTTTTGTCCTGTACACATGGAGGTTATGATTGTTTTGTCCTGTACACATGGAGGTTATGATTGTTTTGTCCTGTACACATGGAGGTTATGATTGTTTTGTCCTGTACACATGGAGGTTATGATTGTTTTGTCCTGTACACATGGAGGTTATGATTGTTTTGTCCTGTACACATGGAGGTTGTGATTGTTTTGTCCTGTACACATGGAGGTTGTTTGTCAGGACTGGAGAAAGGTAGAAAGATTGGAAGATAGAAAGAGGGGGAAAAGAAGGATCGGATGAATAAGAGCCATTAGACCAGGGGCGTCCAACTTATGGCGGGCCATATTCCTTGAAGAAAAGATATTCGCGGGCCGGATTAAAATAATAAACAAAAATGACAAAGGTTTAGAGATTTTTATTGCAAAATTTTAATGTGAAGTGTGAAACTGAGATCTTGAATGCAGTAAATAGTTGAGGTCAGGCTCAATGGCAATGGTTTTAATACGTATGATATCACGCAGGTGAGAATCACTTATTCTCGTCCTCATACTGTTCTTGTTAAAATTCATAATTGAAAATGTCTGTCACACAAGTATGTCGAGCCTAACAAGTTGCGCATTTTCTTAGCAAATGTTCGAATCTCTTTAAATCTCTCTGTATACAGCTGAGGGTGAAAGTCAATGAGAGAAATATGTTGTTGTCTTCTACCATATTCAACATATGAGTTTCAGCTTCAGATTACTTGGATTATTATCAGGGTCAACAGAGATAGGTGTATATCAGGGTCAACAGAGATAGATGTATATCAGGGTCAACAGAGAAAGATGTTGTTGTCTTCTACCAAATTCAACATATGAGTTTCAGCTTCAGATTACTTGGATCATTATCAGGGTCAACAGAGAAAGGTGAAGAAATAAAAAGATTTGCCTTTTAATAGCTGCAAACTCCTGAAAGCTTCTTTCTGTAAAACTTGTAATGATTTCCTGCAGTGAGGGGAAATGTGTCATATTAGGTTGCAGCTTGTTCCCAAATGCCTTGATATGTGAATATAATTGGCTTACCACTCATTAAGCCTTTAAAGATTTGTGTTACGAACGTTTAGTAGTCTGCCATATTAACTAAAAATGCAAACTATGCAATCCAGCAGTATCAGATAATTCTGAATTTGGTTGTTCCTTATCTTTTATAAATAACCGAATTTCTTTTTTAAGTGCGTAGAAGCGCTAAGTGCTGTCCCCCGACTGAGCCGTCTTATATCATTTTGATACACAACACATTTGTATTCTCCCTGGATGTCAAGAAGAAACTGCTGAAACTGGAGTGAAATAGGGCTTTAGAGCGAATAGAGTTCATAGCTTTTATCGCTGGCATAATGATATTATCACATCTAAGATGTTTGGCACAAAGAACTTGTTGGCGAATGATACAGTGAAGTTTAAAATAGCTTTGCCACACTCTCCGCTGATTTTGTTACAGACAAGTGTCGCTAGTCCACTGTGCTATCAAGTCATTGCAGGAGCACCATCTGACATTGTTACAGATAATTTTTTCCACGATAGTTTGTCATTGACAGCAAAATAAACGGAAGCAAATAAATCTTTTCCCATTGTTTGGTCTTTAAGACTCTGAAGGTCAAGTAATTCTTTACTCACACACTGTCATCATTAACCACTCACACACATGTCATCCTTAACCACTCACACACATGCTTTAACCATCACACAATTCACTACCACTCACAACATGTCATCATTAACCACTCACACACATGTCATCATTAACCACTCACACACATGTCATCATTAACCACTCACACACATGTCATCATTAACCACTCACACACATGTCATCATTAACCACTCACACACATTCATCATTAACCACTCACACACATGTCATCATTAACCACTCACACACATGTCATCATTAACCACTCACACACATGTCATCATAACCACTCACACACATGTCATCATTAACCACTCACACACATGTCATCATTAACCACTCACACACATGTCATCATTAACCACTCACACACATGTCATCATTAACCACTCACACACATGTCATCATTAACCACTCACACACATGTCATCATTAACCACTCACACACATGTCATCATTAACCACTCACACACATGTCATCATTAACCACTCACACACATGTCATCATTAACCACTCACACACATGTCATCATTAACCACTCACACACATGTCATCATTAACCACTCACACACATGTCATCATTAACCACTCACACACATGTCATCATTAACCACTCACACACATGTCATCATACCACTCACACACATGTCATCATTAACCACTCACACACATGTCATCATTAACCACTCACACACATGTCATCATTAACCACTCACACACATGTCATCATTAACCACTCACACACATGTCATCATTAACCACTCACACACATGTCATCATTAACCACTCACACACATGTCATCATTAACCACTCACACACATGTCATCATTAACCACTCACACACATGTCATCATTAACCACTCACACACATGTCATCATTAACCACTCACACACATGTCATCATTAACCACTCACACACATGTCATCATTAACCACTCACACACATGTCATCATTAACCACTCACACACATGTCATCATTAACCACTCACACACATGTCATCATTAACCACTCACACACATGTCATCATTAACCACTCACACACATGTCATCATTAACCACTCACACACATGTCATCATTAACCACTCACACACATGTCATCATTAACCACTCACACACATGTCATCATTAACCACTCACACACATGTCATCATTAACCACTCACACACATGTCATCATTAACCACTCACACACATGTCATCATTAACCACTCACACACATGTCATCATTAACCACTCACACACATGTCATCATTAACCACTCACACACATGTCATCATTAACCACTCACACACATGTCATCATTAACCACTCACACACATGTCATCATTAACCACTCACACACATGTCATCATTAACCACTCACACACATGTCATCATTAACCACTCACACACATGTCATCATTAACCACTCACACACATGTCATCATTAACCACTCACACACATGTCATCATTAACCACTCACACACATGTCATCATTAACCACTCACACACATGTCATCATTAACCACTCACACACATGTCATCATTAACCACTCACACACATGTCATCATTAACCACTCACACACATGTCATCATTAACCACTCACACACATGTCATCATTAACCACTCACACACATGTCATCATTAACCACTCACACACATGTCATCATTAACCACTCACACACATGTCATCATTAACCACTCACACACATGTCATCATTAACCACTCACACACATGTCATCATTAACCACTCACACACATGTCATCATTAACCACTCACACACATGTCATCATTAACCACTCACACACATGTCATCATTAACCACTCACACACATGTCATCATTAACCACTCACACACATGTCATCATTAACCACTCACACACATGTCATCATTAACCACTCACACACATGTCATCATTAACCACTCACACACATGTCATCATTAACCACTCACACACATGTCATCATTAACCACTCACACACATGTCATCATTAACCACTCACACACATGTCATCATTAACCACTCACACACATGTCATCATTAACCACTCACACACATGTCATCATTAACCACTCACACACATGTCATCATTAACCACTCACACACATGTCATCATTAACCACTCACACACATGTCATCATTAACCACTCACACACATGTCATCATTAACCACTCACACACATGTCATCATTAACCACTCACACACATGTCATCATTAACCACTCACACACATGTCATCATTAACCACTCACACACATGTCATCATTAACCACTCACACACATGTCATCATTAACCACTCACACACATGTCATCATTAACCACTCACACACATGTCATCATTAACCACTCACACACATGTCATCATTAACCACTCACACACATGTCATCATTAACCACTCACACACATGTCATCATTAACCACTCACACACATGTCATCATTAACCACTCACACACATGTCATCATTAACCACTCACACACATGTCATCATTAACCACTCACACACATGTCATCATTAACCACTCACACACATGTCATCATTAACCACTCACACACATGTCATCATTAACCACTCACACACATGTCATCATTAACCACTCACACACATGTCATCATTAACCACTCACACACATGTCATCATTAACCACTCACACACATGTCATCATTAACCACTCACACACATGTCATCATTAACCACTCACACACATGTCATCATTAACCACTCACACACATGTCATCATTAACCACTCACACACATGTCATCATTAACCACTCACACACATGTCATCATTAACCACTCACACACATGTCATCATTAACCACTCACACACATGTCATCATTAACCACTCACACACATGTCATCATTAACTCCTCTACAAAAATAAGAAGTTGGGAAGTGTCGGATGCGTCAGTGCTTTCATCACATGCTATTAAAAAAATTATTTTTTTCTGCTTTTGCTTCTAATTATCTTTTAATGTCAGATGAGATTTCTTTAATTCTGCTAGCCACCTTGTAGCGTGACAGGCTAACATTGACAAACTCCTACTTTTTCTCAAGACAAATATTTTCAAGAACTCTCATCAATCATTCTTTTACATCAGTAAATGATTTACTGTGTTTCGCTGTCAGTGTTGCCACCTCATAACTTGCCTTGAGAAATTTTCATTCGCCTGACAAAGTCTTGAAAATAAGCTTTGCTGTGAGGTTATTCCAGCTTCAAATTCCTTCAGCTTCTCAGTTCATTCAGTTTCAGTCAGCTAGTCATAGTACGTATGTGTGGTCTGGTCAGCTAGACATAGTACGTATGTGTGCTATGGTCAGCTAGACATAGTACGTATGTGTGCTCTGGTCAGCTAGTCATAGTACGTATGTGTGGTCTGGTCAACTAGACATAGTACGTATGTGTGCTCTGGTCAGCTAGACATAGTACGTATGTGTGCTCTGGTCAGCTAGTCATAGTACGTATGTGTGCTCTGGTCAACTAGACATAGTACGTATGTGTGCTCTGGTCAGCTAGACATAGTACGTATGTGTGCTCTGGTCGTCAACGAATTTCTTACACTTAACTTAGCTCAAAGCTCCATCGGGCTCATAAAAATCCATTTTCACGTTGTTAAAAAGTAAAACGTCATCCATTTTCGCCATCATTTGACGTGATAAAAAAATTGACTTTTCTTATAAATATAATGTCGTTACTTAAATAATAAGTCAGTCATTTAATTATTTCAGATGAGGCCGCGGGCTTGTAAGAATTGCATCGCGGGCCGGTTTTGGAAATCCCTGAATTAGACTGACATAAATTAATAAACGCTATGTATTTTTTATTAATAGAAGCAAAGAACCTAAAGACAAACTAACTATGATCCCTGTAAGAAACTGTCCATCCCTTGAAGAATTGATGTAACCTGTGAAAGTCATAGTCACTTGCCGCGTTGTAACCTGTGAAAGTCATAGTCACTTGCCGCGTTGTAACCTGTGAAAGTCATAGTCACTTGCCGCGTTGTAACCTGTGAAAGTCATAGTCACTTGCCGCGTTGTAACCTGTGAAAGTCATAGTCACTTGCCGCGTTGTAACCTGTGAAAGTCATAGTCACTTGCCGCGATGTAACCTTTGAAAGTCATAGTCACTTGCCGCGATGTAACCTGTGAAAGTCATAGTCACTTGCCGCGTTGTAACCTGTGAAAGTCATAGTCACTTGCCGCGTTGTAACCTGTGAAAGTCATAGTCACTTGCCGCGTTGTAACCTGTGAAAGTCATAGTCACTTGCCGCGTTGTAACCTGTGAAAGTCATAGTCACTTGCCGCGTTGTAACCTGTGAAAGTCATAGTCACTTGCCGCGATGTAACCTGTGAAAGTCATAGTCACTTGCCGCGATGTAACCTGTGAAAGTCATAGTCACTTGCCGCGTTGTAACCTGTGAAAGTCATAGTCACTTGCCGCGATGTAACCTGTGAAAGTCATAGTCACTTGCCGCGTTGTAACCTGTGAAAGTCATAGTCACTTGCCGCGATGTAACCTGTGAAAGTCATAGTCACTTGCCGCGATGTAACCTGTGAAAGTCATAGTCACTTGCCGCGATGTAACCTGTGAAAGTCATAGTCACTTGCCGCGTTGTAACCTGTGAAAGTCATAGTCACTTGCCGCGATGTAACCTGTGAAAGTCATAGTCACTTGCCGCGATGTAACCTGTGAAAGTCATAGTCACTTGCCGCGTTGTAACCTGTGAAAGTCATAGTCACTTGCCGCGATGTAACCTGTGAAAGTCATAGTCACTTGCCGCGATGTAACCTGTGAAAGTCATAGTCACTTGCCGCGTTGTAACCTGTGAAAGTCATAGTCACTTGCCGCGATGTAACCTGTGAAAGTCATAGTCACTTGCCGCGATGTAACCTGTGAAAGTCATAGTCACTTGCCGCGTTGTAACCTGTGAAAGTCATAGTCACTTGCCGCGATGTAACCTGTGAAAGTCATAGTCACTTGCCGCGTTGTAACCTGTGAAAGTCATAGTCACTTGCCGCGATGTAACCTGTGAAAGTCATAGTCACTTGCCGCGATGTAACCTGTGAAAGTCATAGTCACTTGCCGCGATGTAACCTGTGAAAGTCATAGTCACTTGCCGCGTTGTAACCTGTGAAAGTCATAGTCACTTGCCGCGATGTAACCTGTGAAAGTCATAGTCACTTGCCGCGTTGTAACCTGTGAAAGTCATAGTCACTTGCCGCGATGTAACCTGTGAAAGTCATAGTCACTTGCCGCGATGTAACCTGTGAAAGTCATAGTCACTTGCCGCGATGTAACCTGTGAAAGTCATAGTCACTTGCCGCGTTGTAACCTGTGAAAGTCATAGTCACTTGCCGCGATGTAACCTGTGAAAGTTATAGTCACTTGCCGCGTTGTAACCTGTGAAAGTCATAGGCACTTGCCGCGATGTAACCTGTGAAAGTCATAGTCACTTGCCGCGATGTAACCTGTGAAAGTCATAGTCACTTGCCGCGTTGTAACCTGTGAAAGTCATAGTCACTTGCCGCGATGTAACCTGTGAAAGTCATAGTCACTTGCCGCGATGTAACCTGTGAAAGTCATAGTCACTTGCCGCGATGTAACCTGTGAAAGTCATAGTCACTTGCCGCGATGTAACCTGTGAAAGTCATAGTCACTTGCCGCGATGTAACCTGTGAAAGTCATAGTCACTTGCCGCGATGTAACCTGTGAAAGTCATAGTGACTTGCCGCGTTGTAACCTGTGAAAGTCATAGTCACTTGCCGCGATGTAACCTGTGAAAGTCATAGTCACTTGCCGCGTTGTAACCTGTGAAAGTCATAGTCACTTGCCGCGATGTAACCTGTGAAAGTCATAGTCACTTGCCGCGATGTAACCTGTGAAAGTCATAGTCACTTGCCGCGTTGTAACCTGTGAAAGTCATAGTCACTTGCCGCGATGTAACCTGTGAAAGTCATAGTCACTTGCCGCGATGTAACCTGTGAAAGTCATAGTCACTTGCCGCGATGTAACCTGTGAAAGTCATAGTCACTTGCCGCGATGTAACCTGTGAAAGTCATAGTCACTTGCCGCGATGTAACCTGTGAAAGTCATAGTCACTTGCCGCGATGTCATCGTGTATATAAACAAACGTCTCTTCTTTTGAAACAACTGATAACAGAAAATACACTGAGTACAAAGATAATAACAAATATCGCAATATGGTAAAGCACAGCGGGGGGGGGGCTGTAATTTAGGATATTGTTAAAAATCCAGTTTGATAACAACTCAGGAAGTTACAACTCCAGTTTGATAAGAATTCACGAACAAAGATAACGTCGTAAAATGTACGCCATTGGGTTGTACAGATGTAGATGGTACGCCATTGGGTTGTACAGATTTAGATTTCATGTAATCTTGGATATTAGAGCAAATGTGTGTCGTCGCTTTTGGGATACGGCGAGACATGTTAAAACTCATCAAATAATAGTCAGAGCTTCCATTCAAAACTATCCTGGTAATGAGTGGAATAAATGTTCAGCAGTTCATTATAAATTTTTAGTACTGGATGCATTTTTACTAGAATTTACTTAAAAAGGTAATATGTTTCATTTTATATTTTCAAAAACGGAACAATTTCTCTAGGTTAAAAAAAACACCAATATCAACAAAAAACAATTAAAAATCTCTCTACTTAAAGTATATACAAAGGCTTTCATAAGAAAAAATTGACGCATAATTCCTTTCAATTTTCATATATGTTTCTACTCGATTTAAAGATATATTTCCTTATTTCCTCTCTCTGGAAAAATGTGTCTTTAAATTTCAAACTTTGACCTTTGAGTGTTGTTAGCAGTGCACGAAATGTCAGATTAACATCAACAAATACCAACTTTGCGTCTCAACCAATATTCAAATAAAAATGTTAAAGTAAAATGTGATTTTTGTCCAGTAAATTAACGTGTAACACTGAGCCTTCGATTTAAAACCTGAAACATTTTCTGGAAAACTTCATCATCTTTTGAGTACATGTTTTATTTTTATAAAATTTGAAGAAGCAGACGTCAGAAACACTTTTTTTTTATTTATAACATTTGAAGGAAGAGTTCTCACTCTTGCAAAAACTGTGCAGCCACTCAAACTGTCTGATATCGCAACGTCTGGTACACAACCAGATGACAGGTGATGGAGCGAAGTAAACAAACGGGGATGGAGGGGGGCGGGATGTTAGTCTGCCATGGGTCGGGTGATGGAGGGGGGATGTTAGTCTGCCATGGGTCGGGTGATGGAGGGGGGGATGTTAGTCTGCCATGGGTCGGGTGATGGAGGGGGGGATGTTAGTCTGCCATGGGTCGGGTGATGGAGGGGGGGATGATAGTCTGCCATGGGTCGGGTGATGGAGGGGGTGGGATGTTAGTCTGCCATGGGTCGGGTGATGGAGGGGGCGGGATGTTAGTCTGCCTTGGGTCGGGTGATGGAGGGGGCGGGATGTTAGTCTGCCATGGGTCGGGTGATAGAGGGGTGATGTTAGTCTGCCATGGGTCGGGTGATGGAGGGGGGGATGTTAGTCTGCCATGGGTCGGGTGATTGAGGGGGGATGTTAGTCTGCCATGGGTCGGGAGATGGAGGGGGGATGTTAGTCTGCCATGGGTCGGGTGATAGAGGGGGGATGTTAGTCTTCCATGGGTCGGTTGATGGAGGGGGGATGTTAGTCTGCCATGGGTCGGGAGATGGAGGGGGGATGTTAGTCTGCCATGGGTCGGGTGATAGAGGGGGGATGTTAGTCTGCCATGGGTCGGGAGATGGAGGGGGGATGTTAGTCTGCCATGGGTCGGGTGATAGAGGGGGGATGTTAGTCTTCCATGGGTCGGTTGATGGAGGGGGGATGGTAGTCTGCCATGGGTCGGGTGATGGAGGGGGATGTTTGTCTGCCATGGGTCGGGTGATAGAGGGGTGATGTTAGTCTGCCATGGGTCGGGTGATGGAGGGGGGGATGTTAGTCTGCCATGGGTCGGGTGATTGAGGGGGGATGTTAGTCTGCCATGGGTCGGGAGATGGAGGGGGGATGTTAGTCTGCCATGGGTCGGGTGATAGAGGGGGGATGTTAGTCTTCCATGGGTCGGTTGATGGAGGGGGGATGTTAGTCTGCCATGGGTCGGGAGATGGAGGGGGGATGTTAGTCTGCCATGGGTCGGGTGATAGAGGGGGGATGTTAGTCTGCCATGGGTCGGGAGATGGAGGGGGATGTTAGTCTGCCATGGGTCGGGTGATAGAGGGGGGATGTTAGTCTTCCATGGGTCGGTTGATGGAGGGGGGATGGTAGTCTGCCATGGGTCGGGTGATGGAGGTCATGTTACTTATATGTTCTTTTGAGTTATTAGTTTATTGCTCTCACTGTGTATATGTATGTCTGTCTGTCTCTCTCTCTCTCTCTTTATATATAAACATACATAAGAACATGTGTGAGCTAATGTATATGGGTGTATGTTTTCAATCTGAAAATTCCTTTGTATTGATCGTAAAAATCTAAAGACTCCTTTTTAAAAAATCAACAACAAAGTAAAGTAACGGGATGCTTTTAATTGAACCCGTAAGTTAATTTGTTGACATAAACTGAACTAGACTATAATGAGCGAATGAAAGTATGAAAAAATTGGCTAAATACCTTAGGCAGCAGAGTGTAATACCAAAGTGTCGTAAACGAAACACCTACTCGCATTAACACCAGTCGTTGAAGGGGAAAGGAAATTTAAAAATATCATTTTTTGCTTACTTTTAAAAAAAGTAATGTTTTATTTTAAATGTATTGGGGAAAAATAATTACAGTCGAAAATTATATTAAAATGTTCTTTAGGCAATCATTTTAAGGAATTTATAAATTTATTTTATTTGTGGATCAAAACGAAAGGGATATAAAAATTAATTCATAGGCCTTAACAATTGCAGGAGTTACGTTAGAAATATACGGATAAAATAATGTTACATTCCTACAGGAGTTACGTTAGTAATATACGGATAAATAATGATACATTCCTACAGGAGTTACGTTAGAAATATACAGATTAAATAAGGTTACATTCCTACAGGAGTTATGTTAGAAATATACCGATAAAATAATGTTACATTCCTACAGGAGTTACGTTAGAAATATACCGATAAAATAATGTTACATTCCTACAGGAGTTACGTTAGAAATATACGGATAAAATAATGTTACATTCCTACAGGAGTAACGTTAGAAATATACGGATAAAATAATGTTACATTCCTACAGGAGTTACGTTAGAAATATACGGATAAAATAATGTTAGATTCCTACAGGAGTTATGTTAGAAATGTCCGGATAAAATAATGTTACATTCCTACAGGAGTTATGTTAGAAATGTCCGGATAAAATAATGTTACATTCCTACAGGAGTTACGTTAGAAATATACGGATAAAATAATGTTAGATTCCTACAGGAGTTACGTTAGAAATATACGGATAAAATAATGTTACATTCCTACAGGAGTTACGTTAGAAATATACGGATAAAATAATGTTACATTCCTACAGGAGTTACGTTAGAAATGTCCGGATAAAATAATGTTACATTCCTACAGGAGTTATGTTAGAAATGTCCGGATAAAATAATGTTACATTCCTACAGGAGTTACGTTAGAAATATACGGATAAAATAATGTTACATTCCTACAGGAGTTACGTTAGAAATATACGGATAAAATAATGTTAGATTCCTACAGGAGTTACGTTAGAAATATACGGATAAAATAATGTTACATTCCTACAGGAGTTACGTTAGAAATATACCGATAAAATAATGTTACATTCCTACAGGAGTTATGTTAGAAATGTCCGGATAAAATAATGTTACATTCCTACAGGAGTTACGTTAGAAATATACGGATAAAATAATGTTACATTCCTACAGGAGTTACGTTAGAAATATACGGATAAAATAATGTTACATTCCTACAGGAGTTACGTTAGAAATATACCGATAAAATAATGTTACATTCCTACAGGAGTTACGTTAGAAATATACGGATAAAATAATGTTAGATTCCTACAGGAGTTATGTTAGAAATATACAGATTAAATAATGTTACATTCCTACAGGAGTTATGTTAGAAATATACGGATAAAATAATGTTACATTCCTACAGGAGTTACGTTAGAAATATACGGATAAAATAATGTTACATTCCTACAGGAGTTACGTTAGAAATATACGGATAAAATAATGTTACATTCCTACAGGAGTTACGTTAGAAATATACAGATTAAATAATGTTACATTCCTACAGGAGTTATGTTAGAAATATACGGATAAAATAATGTTACATTCCTACAGGAGTTACGTTAGAAATATACGGATAAAATAATGTTACATTCCTACAGGAGTTACGTTAGTAATATACGGATAAAATAATGTTACATTCCTACAGGAGTTACGTTAGAAATATACGGATAAAATAATGTTACATTCCTACAGGAGTTACGTTAGTAATATACGGATAAAATAATGTTAGATTCCTACAGGAGTTACGTTAGAAATATACGGATAAAATAATGTTACATTCCTACAGGAGTTATGTTAGAAATGTCCGGATAAAATAATGTTTGATTCCTGCAGGAGTGAGCAGCAAGACTTATTTAATCGCCAAAAAGAATTCACTTGCCATGTGTAGCAGCAGCACTGTGCTCAATGGGCGTACAACATAAAATTGCCAGTTTGTTACCTTTAACGCTAAATAGTATATTGTATTGTTTATGCGCACGCATATTAAATAAACCCTATGTTTACACTTTGTTAGTTGGTTAAAGCTGTAGTCAACGTAGTTCATAAATGACCCATATAATGAAATCTCTATTAATAATCAGTTCCGTTCAGGGCATTGAGAAACTTAATCCTATGCTGAAACAAATTTTATGATCTCACTGTTGCTTAGATCTGAATTTCTGATCATGGATTGAAATTTCGGTATTTTATAATTAAAAATGCGGGGGTCGTGAATATTAGAGTTTTCTGGGCGGTCACCAACTTATACATTCAACTTAAAAAATATTCATTGTAATGTGATTTTGCACTGCTAAATTCGTACTTGAACATATAAGTACATTTAACACATATGCCGATAGAGAAGTTATAAAACCTTATTGAAAATTCCTTTTTTAATTGCACGGGGGTCGCGAGTCACATGGCTTTTATATGAAAGGGGTCGCCGCCCGAAGAGGTTTGGAACCAATCCACTTATAGATATAGATTGAAAAAGTTGTGTGATGTGTGACGTGTGTGTCATCGGGAAATAAATTTTAAAATACATTCGATAATTTTTATTTTTAAAGCATCTTTTTTTTACCACGTTTTTATTAACTTGTTTCGTGTCCACAATCTTTTCAAATCTGCCAATGTAAAGTTGAACCACTTCTGATGGTGCTAGAGATCTCACAATTTTACCACAGATAGATCTTCGATGACAATGCATTGTATCAAAATTTCAGATCGATCGAATGTACCGTTATTAAATTGTTTAACTTTTTAGTTTATCTAAATAAAAGCATATGTACGGTCTGCTTTTGTTGACATCCATGAGTTCACCCCGTGACCACATCACCGTGTATTTAAAAGTTGGGCGGGCGCTTATGAGGTGTTTGGTATTTTTAAAAAATATTTGTAAAAACCACGTTTTTGTAAGTGGACTAAAAAGAATAAAATAGAGGTAAAAAAAAAGATTTAAAAAAAACACGTTTTTATAAGTGTACTAAAAAGAAGAAAATAATTTAAAACTAATAAGTTCAAGTACTTTCATATAATATGTCTAAAAACGTGGGGCGGGTGTTTGGTATAATAATTAAAGATTTATAATTAAGAAGGCAAAAAAGATATCTATAAGTGAGAGAATGAGTGAACTGCATATGTAAAACCTCATAAGCGTCCACCCAACGTTTTAAATTATTTTCTTCTTTTTAGTACACTTATAAAAACGTGGTTTTTAAAAATCATTTTTTACCTCTATTTATTTACAAATAACTTTATTCACTTGAAAATGTAGTTAAAACATTTAAACTTGTCAAACAATAAAATGTAATTTCAAACAAATCGTTTTAAGCTGCTAACAATAGATTTTTTACACAAGATATGTAACACATCCAATATCCCTCAATTCATTGAAAAATATCAGAGAATTGTTTTAACTTAGAGGATATGATCAAGTCGTACACCCTTAGAGTCCCTTATGTCTCGTGTTTAGCTAAACTTTATTGTAAATAATAAATATAGCGATCTCATGATATTAAATCAGTAAGAAATATTAAATAATAAAATGATAATTGTGGCTGTCTTTCTCTTGTATGATTGCCTAGATGTTAAATAGGTTAAAGTGGGGAAAACAACGACACAATATTCTGAATACGTGAAAGATTTCTTACTGACTAAAGTGTGCATCAATTCATGACTGACCACCACACGCTTTATTTAATGATTAGTGTATGAATACTGTGTTCTCTTTTTCTACTTCTTGTATCACATGTAAGATTAAATTACACATTAATAGTACCGTTGAGCAAACGTAGGACTGATATACGGAAAAAATCTTTACCATTTATATCAGCTTTCAATTCGTTACACCATATCTTATTTTACAGACTTCTAGTTTCCAATCTGTCTCCAATGATTCTTTTTACAAAGTCATATTTTAAATGTAAAAAAAACTTAGGAATCTTAAGGAAACAACTCCTTTTGTTATTGCTTTATCGTGTTTCTTCTTGTAGCAGAAAAATATTACATGAGAATACAACTTGGTACATAACATTAAATAACCAGGCCTAGTAAGTAGAGCAGAGCAACGTGAATGGATTTCTTTAGGCCCAGTGTCAGACTTTTCAGAAATAAACTTATTCTCACTTCTCAGAATGTCTATTTTCTTTAAAGATTTCAATGTTCGCTTTGTTGTGATTGAATATTTATAGTGATAATTTTATGTCATTTATTTTTACAATGAAGTTGTTTTATGTTTTCAAGTTTAATAATAACTCAATTTAAGAGTTTTTTTCCACATAAAAGTTGCCCTAATGTTCACTTGTGTTTCTACTAACGTGGTAACTCATTTGTGTTATCATGTTTATTTTTTAAATGGTTAACAAAAAATATGTCTTAAGACGTCGCTACAAAATAATATGAGTTAAAATGATATGTTAAAATGATATGAGTTAAAATGATATGAGTTAAAATGATATGTTAAAATGATATGAGTTAAAATAATATGAGTTAAAATGATATGTTAAAATGATACGAGTTAAAATGATATGTTAAAATGATATGAGTTAAAATGATATGAGTTAAAATGATACGAGTTAAAATGATATGTTAAAATGATATGAGTTAAAATGATATGAGTTAAAATGATATGTTAAAATGATATGAGTTAAAATGATATGTTAAAATGATATGTTAAAATGATATGTTAAAATGATATGAGTTAAAATGATATGAGTTAAAATGATATGAGTTAAAATGATATGTTAAAATGATATGTTAAAATGATATGAGTTAAAATGATATGAGTTAAAATGATATGTTTAAATGATATGAGTTAAAATGATATGAGTTAAAATGATACGAGTTAAAATGATATGTTAAAATGATATGAGTTAAAATGATATGAGTTAAAATGATATGTTAAAATGATATGTTAAAATGATATGAGTTAAAATGATATGTTAAAATGATATGAGTTAAAATGATATGAGTTAAAATGATATGTTAAAATGATATGAGTTAAAATTATATGAGTTAAAATTATATGTTAAAATGATATGTTAAAATGATATGAGTTAAAATGATATGAGTTAAAATGATATGAGTTAAAATGATATGAGTTAAAATGATATGAGTTAAAATGATATGTTAAAATGATATGTTAAAATGATATGTTAAAATGATATGAGTTAAAATGATATGAGTTAAAATGATATGAGTTAAAATGATATGAGTTAAAATGATATGTTAAAATGATATGTTAAAATGATATGTTAAAATGATATGTTAAAATGATATGTTAAAATGATATGTTAAAATGATATGTTAAAATGATATGTTAAAATGATATGAGTTAAAATGATATGAGTTAAAATGATATGAGTTAAAATGATATGAGTTAAAATGATATGTTAAAATGATATGTTAAAATGATATGTTAAAATGATATGAGTTAAAATGATATGAGTTAAAATGATATGAGTTAAAATGATATGAGTTAAAATGATATGAGTTAAAATGATATGTTAAAATGATATGTTAAAATGATATGAGTTAAAATGATATGTTAAAATGATATGTTAAAATTATATGTTAAAATGATATGTTAAAATGATATGTTAAAATGATATGCTAATATTATAAATTTATTGGAATTGGATACAATGGCTTAAAGATCACTGTTAAAGAAAATATTGTTCATAACAGGATTGTTTGAAGAATGATCTTATTTTCTTATCTTATCTATTAAATACTCTTAAACTAAACATAAGATTATTGCGTTCTGCGCTTATCCATGGTTTATGTATAGTCTTGCATTTTAAATAGAGTTTTAAATGTTAAATATTAGAATTTTTAAAAACATTTATAAGATCTAACAAAAAATATTTCCATCAAAAGATTGCTGTAAAGAAATCAGTTTAGAGAGATAACATCCTTGCCAAAAAAACCCAAAAAAATCAAATTAAAAAATAAAAAAATTACTGTAAAAAGATGTTTATAAAGGATATGCTAAAATGAAATCAACATGTATTTATGACATATTGTTATTTTATTTTTCTTCCAGAATGTCTGCTATTTGCTGTTGGAGGTGTATGCCTTCTATGAAGGATGTAGAAAAGACGATTGATCCAAAGAACCAAATAGTGGACTTGAAGGAGGTGCTCTGCAACAAGTAAGTAGGAATGGGGATTAGAGGGAGAACAAAGCCACACATAAAAGTGGACAAATTGGAGTGGTCAAATGTTTGTTACCAAATTGTTTACTTTATATTATTTTAGTTTCTTTTTTATTTTATTTGGTTGAGCCTGAGAGGGGAGAGAGAGAGAGAGAGAAAGAGGGGGTGGGGTATTTTCATCAATGAAGTTGTTAGTTGCTTTAAACGAAATATTTCTATCATTACAGCTCAAAGGTTGTGAAAAATTGCTCGGGTACTTAATTTATTAATGTATAAGAATTTTTTCCTATTTCACCGTCAATTAAAAAAAAACCTCGATGCTATTTCCAAATACAACACAATAATTTAACCTCCTAAATACAACACAATAATTTAACCTCCTAAATACAACACAATAATTTAACCTCCTAAATACAACACAATGATTTAACCTCCTAAATACAACACAATGATTTAACCTCCTAAATACAACACAATAATTTAACCTCCTACATACAACACAATAATTTAACCTCCTAAATACAACACAATAATTTAACGTCCTAAATACAACACAATAATTTAACCTCCTAAATACAACACAATAATTTAACCTCCTAAATACAACACAATAATTTAACCTCCTAAATACAACACAATAATTTAACCTCCTAAATACAACACAATAATTTAACCTCCTAAATACAACACAATAATTTAACCTCCTAAATACAACACAATAATTTAACCTCCTAAATACAACACAATAATTTAACCTCCTAAATACAACACAATAATTTAACCTCCTAAATACAACACAATAATTTAACCTCCTAAATACAACACAATAATTTAACCTCCTAAATACAACACAATAATTTAACCTCCTAAATACAACACAATAATTTAACCTCCTAAATACAACAATAATTTAACCTCCTAAATACAACACAATAATTTAACCTCCTTCCCAAATTTTCTACTGCAGTCCAACAAACTTAAATTTTAAAAAATCTAAACTTAGTGCTGTCCGTGAATGTCCTTAAACTACAAGGTCCCTAGATAGTCAAGCCGTACCAAGGAAACAATAGTACTTTGCGAACTAATACAGAACAAAACTCACACAAAAATAAACTGACTTTTCGCCAAATACTTTAGAGCGTTTCTAAGGAACAGACAGAACACGTATGTATGCAGAAGAAGGTGTCTGGCGATTGGGTGAGTAGACAAAAAGAAGTTTAATAAGATAGGAATGACACGAGTCAGAAATTGTGGAGAAATACATGTTCAGGCTGAAGAATTTTTAGTTATCTTTTCTTATCTTATGTTTATTCTTGCACACGGAATAACGATTTGATTTTATCCTTGTCTATGCGAGGATTGTATCTCTATACATATAAGACGCATTTGATGTCTGTTGCCTTATAACTCAAGATCCAGACAACCAAATAACGTGAATTACAAAATTACATGGGGAAGGTTCTTAAACAGTTTCGTTCCATATATATATATATATATATATATATATATATATATATATATATATATATATATATATATAAGATACTGGGAGCCGGGGGCCCAAAATGTAGTTTTTTTTCCTTATATGTTCTTTATAAAAGCTAAAAATAAAAAATTATCCTATTTCCCATGTAGGTAGAAGCATGAAACTTTCGGCGGTTGTTAAGTATCATTTGGCGATGGTAAAAGGTAAAAAGAATAATATAAATTATCACTTACTGAGGGCCGGGGGCCCAAATGTAGTTTTGTTTTCTTAAAATTAAATTTGACTCAACACTAATTCTTCAACTTCCCGTGAAGGTAGAAGTATGAAACTTTGGGAACTTGCTAAATACACTCTTATGACGATAATTGTCGAAAAATAATTTTAAAATTTGCACTCATGGGGGGCCGGGGGCACAAAACCGTTTTTTTTTCATATATGGGCTATATAAAACTGAATCAACACTAATTCATCATTTTTTTTGTAGGTACAAGCATGAACTTTATAAAGTCGTTGAGTACCCTCCCGCGATGGTAACAGACGAAATTTTTTTTATCAAATCACGGGAAGTGTGTCATTTTTTACTTTTCGTTTTTGTTTCTCTGCGGGACCACGACAGACAGACAAGACCGTGAAGTAAATATATATATTAAATCCATCATGATCCAGATTGAAATCAATTGGTGTTTTGAATTTGTATTACGCGGGTTCTCAACCATTAACTGAAATCCTAATTTACCACAGCAAAGCGCGGGTTGTACCCATTTTATTGCATCCAAGTAAACAGTTTTGTACGCTTCTACAGAAAACCTTATTTTAAACCCGGGAAAGCCAGGTACTTGCACCTAGTTAGATTATATTTGTTTTGAATTAGATTGAGTTAGCTTTGTATTTCCAAGCTAAGTAGATGCAGGGCCGGCCTAAGGGAATTGGAGGCCCTAAATGCAATAGAAAAATTTAAAAAAAATATATATGGAAAGATTCTTGTGCGAGGCCCCCACTAATGATGAGACTAATCGGAGGCCCTAGGCGGCTGCCTAGTTTGCCTATGCCTAAAGCCGGCCTTGAGTAGATGGATAACATGCAAACAGGGTATGAATGAACCTGACAAGACGTCACAAAACAGGGAACGTTTCGAGCCTTCTTTAACGAACAAATGGTACACAAACAAATTAAAGGAATACAAAGAAATTAAAACTTAGCTGCGGTTAAATCCAGAGCTAAACAGATCACTTTTCACTCTGACAGGAATCTAAAATTATTAATAAAAGAATGACAAAAGAGCTTAATTTTTTTTTAAAGAAAAGACTTTTCCACCAGAACTATCAAACGCCAATAACGTGCCAGTATTTTTTAAAGAAGCACTTATATGCTTGAAATTTTTTTTTAAACAATGAATATCATTTTTTATCTACAACACACAATTTTGCCAATGCTTGGATTGCGTATCTCCGCCATGCCATTAAATCCTCAGTGTTTGGGAGAGGTATCATAAGAAGCTGACCAGGCTCGAGAAGTTGCTTCTGAAGAGAGAATACTTCAGCATCGACGTGCCAGACCGATTCTTCGTGTTTGAGCACCACAGGACTGAGGTGTTTGACACCAAACCCAAGGACCTGCAGTCAACTGTGGAGGACACCGACAAGAATGAACCTAGGACACAGCCTTGTCCTCGCCAGGACATCGCAGTGAAAGGTGTGGCCAGGTGAGAATTCTTTGGATTCAGTCAATTTTTTTTGAATGGAGAGAAAAAATAATGCTATTGATTTTTTTTAAATGAATAAAATAATTTCAAATGACACCTGATGATATGATGATCGGTTTTATTGGTGTGTTTCAATAACTCTTAGGGCTTACAAGTGGCAGGTCGCGGTGTCACGCACAATTGTTGTCAGTTTACGAGAAGATATAACTCTTAGGGCTTACAAGTGGCAGGTCGCGGTGTCACGCACAATTGTTGTCAGTTTACGAGAAGATATTTCTATCTCTGAAGTAAAGGTTTAAGTTTTCCGTAAGTAGATACGAGACAAAATAAGATTTCGCAATACAAGAAGAAAACATCACTATATAATATATATAAGCGCACCACATCTATTAAATACGCTCATTTACAAGAGAAGATAATTGCGTCCAAAGCTATCCATGGTTTATGTCTAGTCTTGCATTTTATTGGGGTTTTAAATGATGATTTTGTGTTGGTTTTCCTGGTTTGATCTATTCTCTAGTTTTTTTGTTTTAGTGATTTAAGTAATGGTCTCATTCGTGTCAATTTTGAATATTCTCCAGTAATGAATCTGGCAGCTCTTTTTTTTACTTTGCTCTAGTCTGTCAATGTTTTCATTGTTGGGTGAAATATTTACTTTGTGGCTTTGTATACAGATATAGATGACAAAATCTAAAACCCCTGCCCCCCCCCCAAGTCATAAAAAAAACAACTTCTATTCGTCCCTGGTTACGGAGGGTAAACCGTTTTTTGTAGGTTGTAAGGCGATTTGTACCTTGCCCCCCCCCACCTTGGCACCCGACCACGTTTTTAATTATTACTTTTACCCCTTTATCGTGAACAGGATAGTACTCACTTTTTGTTCAACATGTTATACACCTCATGTTATGGTATGAACACAAGATAATACCACGTCAGACAGTCTTCTTTAATATTTGTTATACTGATACCATACTAGTGGTAACAGAGCTGATCTCTCTTTAGGAGACTTTATCTATAGTACCACCTGTGCTTTATAGCTAGCCCCAGTGCACTATCGTCATGGTGGATGTGACTCGTATCGAAGGATAAGACCAATATCAAGAAGCTCGCATGAATGGATTTCATAATCAATACTACTTTCATTTACTACTTTCATTTACTTTCAAACACAATCCAAACAATAGCTCACAATACCAGAAGTCTCTCTTTGTTGTGTTGAATTCGGATTCAGTTCCACCTTAAGCCAAAGATTTTAGATTTGTCATCAGCCATTAACATATTTGGTTGATGTCAAAGTCAGTCGTGAACATTGTGACAGTGTCCCTGGTGAGGTTAGTTTTAAACTAATGATTGCAATATTGTCCTTTTTTAATTAAAAAATTGTTCTTTAGACTTTAGACAGAAGATGATTGTATGGGATCTGATGAAATTCAGGGGAGGTTATCAGATGGGCGGAGTCGGAGTGATCTTTTCATTACACGGTTTAAATCCGTTTTAAAAAATTCATATCAACATTATAAGGTCAAAGGTCGTTTGTACAAATGAAGATGTTCATGTATTAAGTTCAGATACCGTATCGTTGGAGACTTACTTCGGCAACGACACGCCTGAGAGACAGACTTACAAGTTCCGAATTGAGAAGACCAGGAAGTCTGTCATCAGTGTGTCTGTACAGAGGGGCTTCACCTTTGGAGGCACCAATAACCTTAGCATCAGTTTACAGAAGGACTCCAGCTTGGGGATAGAAAGGGACTTGCATTTCCAGGTAAAGTAGTATTTGGAAATAAAATTATATGGTGGAGACAAGACTGTAAGACAAATATGTGTCTTTTAAAGAGCACTGAATCCTCATGGAGATTCGGAGATTACTTATAAACACTTTTTAAAAAAATATTTGACACAAAAAACTTAATCCTGTTTTTTTTCTCAATATTTCGCTAACGGCTAAACTAATTTATTGTCTTAATTCATCCAAGTCAATTTATGTCAGTACTTTCTATTTCCATTTGGTGTGACTGTTCTGATATTTGAAAATCATCAAATCGTAGAGTTTATTTTGTCTTTAGTATTATGAAAAGGTTAAACCGTACATCATAACAGGGTTATTGCCCCTCTGTTGCTTTCATTTTGAGTACAGTTCAACTTGAATCATTTAGCTAAAATAAGTTTCACATTACAAGCAAACAACAAATTAAAGATAATTTTCATTTCTTTTTAAAGGAAATTTTTGGAAGAAAAAAACGCCCAGCGCATTTGACTAATTCTTTAAATGAAAAATTAATATAATAATCTAATAAAATGTAATTAATTTGTATTCATACATTCCAAAAACAAAACTAATGCACTTGACTTTACCCTCTGCCAACTTCCCTTCAAAAGTTATATTTACTTCCTGTTGCCTCATTTAACTTATCATTGTTCTGTACACATCACATTTAACTTATCATTGTTCTATACACATCACATTCAACTTATCATTGTTCTGTACACATCACATTTACATTATCATTGTTCTATACACATCACATTTAACTTATCATTGTTCTGTACACATCATATTTAAATTATCATTGTTCTATACGCATCACATTTAACTTATCATTGTTCTATACACATCACATTTAACTTATCATTGTTCTATACACATCACATTTAACTTATCATTGTTCTGTACACATCATGCAGGTAACTAAAACAGAAGGTGAGACTTTTGAAGAGACAATCCTAACAGAAGCTACCAGTGACATCATCGTGGGTCCACACAGTCAGTGCACGGCCAGTGTCAGCTTGGAGGAGAAACCCTTCTACAAGAAGTTTGAGGTCACCACCCGGATGTCCATGCCCAAGGAGGAGGCCGTCGTGTACATCCGCCGGAAGTTTGACGGTAAGACAGTCTACTTCAGTGTGATACGGGACCTAACGATTGAGTTCAACAAAGACAATGTCTACTGTATGGAGGAGGTGCTTGAGAACGATGTGGTCTCACAGGCCAAAATGGATTTCAAGACATCGGGTGTTTTACAAGGAACTTTAGTTTGTAATCACAGAATTTTATTGAAGAGTGACAGTTCTCTATAACTATAACACTTTGTACAACTTTAATGTGGCCTTGCTTAGAACCAGAAAGTTAAACAAAATTACATTCAATTATTTCCTTATGATATTTTATTAATGTAAATGTGAAAACTTCTTTTTTAAACACAAAATTAGAACAAACTGTAAGGGTAAGACTAATTTAACATAAATATATTTAAGGGGACGTAACATTTATCCGCCATTAAAATATTTTAACTTTCATTTATTTAACTAGTCAACCCTACTGACGGTTTCACTTTCTCATTGCCTTGATTCATTCACTTTATCAATGTTTACTGTAAAAAAGTTTCATGTCCAAAAAGTGATAACATTTTTGTTGTTGCTTGGATATAAATGATTTCATGAACAAGTTCAAAGTTACAGATGTGAGTTCATTTATGTAGCCATTATACACATACAAGATTGGACATTATTTACGTAGCCATTATACACATACAAGATGTGACATTATTTACGTAGCCATTATCCACATACAAGATGTGATATTATTTACGTAGCCATTATACACATTAAAAGTTTAATTCACTGCCTTAAAGAATTATGATTAAACCTTATTTAACTTATTACTCTATTTTTTCTCATTTCCAAAATATCTATAGCCTGGTATTAAAACTATCAGCATAAAAGTAAAGAATCTATGAATATTTTTAAAACCATTTTAAGGCTGTATTTACTTTCAGGGGAAAATTTATGTATTTTGATATGATATTTTAATATTTCAGAGTGTAAAAGTATTTAAATACCTGTATAATGTTTATAATGTTTCTAACATTTAATTTTTATCTTATTTTAATGAAATGATTCAAAACCAAAAGAGTAAACATTTCCTCTTTTTCTCTACATGAATGTAATAATCTCTTACAGGTCCTTCAATAAATCAAATGATTTAGCACAAGAACTAAATGCAGAAAGAAAAAACATTTTTAATAAATATATATTGAAATAAAAATATATTGCACAGTTAGCAAATAAAAACATTTGTAAATTGCATAAATAATATGATGCTTTAACAAAACAAATTTAAAAGACACTTTGCTCTAGCATTAATTTTGCTTGAGGGATTACTTTAAACTCTAAAGAGAATCAATCTAAAACTTGACCAAAGTTATTGCAAACATTGTGAAATAATATATATAAATATATAAAGCTTGTTAAAAGTGAATGTGATGAGTGTGATAAGATCAACTTATATTTCAAATTATAATTAATGTACACACTGGTAAAATTTGTTAACATCAAAGTTTTTTAAATTCTATTGCAAAAATATTGGGGAAAAAGGGTGGGGGGTGGAGGGTTGTTAGGCTAGGGCTTCCAAAAATCTCCAAGTCTGTGACATTACAGTCATTAAGTTTGTAACATTACAGTCATTAAGTTTGTAACATTACAGTCATTAAGTCTGTAACATTACAGTCATTAAGTCTGTAACATTACAGTCATTAAGTCTGTAACATTACAGTCATTAAGTCTGTAACATTACAGTCATTAAGTTTGTAACATTACAGTCATTAAGTTTCAACCAATTTCGACAGATGGGACAAAACGTAACACCAGCCATGACATGAGTGACCAAATTCAATGACTGATCTACTACTTCCTCTGTTGACAATCATTGAGACTTCACAGCTGGACTTCCTTCAAACATTTATAATCTTCTGTCATTTTTATAGCAATTTTTTAATTACTAAGGAGTCCTAAATGGCATATGGAATGCTATTTGAATCAATTTTGAAAAAGTTTTTCCACACATCAAAATTCTACATTTTTTTCTAAGTTTCAAAATATTAAATAATAATAATTTACAATTAAAATTTGATATTTTGTATAGCACAGTACCCCAGCAAGCAGCTGGGCTCACACATATAATTAATTATGCATTCAAATTAAAACATTCATATCCCAACATACAACATATAATGAATGACATTATGGTGGACGTAAGCTAGGTTTATCATTTAAAGAATTTTGTTTTGTTTAATTAATTTTGAAAGTAAAGTTAGAAATCCTTAAGTTATGCAAATCAAGAATTTCATATAAACAAATATCAAGATTTCAGTTATTTGATAAAGATCATAGTAGTTCCTCTAAGATCATAGTAGTTCCTCTATTTTCTTTAACTATTATAATAATTTTTTTAACAATTAATTTTATTTTCTAATAACAATTTTTGGGGAAGTACAAGGCTTGCACTTGTAAAAGGGCTCTTTTTTTGGGGATCAATTTTCATTAAATAAAAAAAGGCTAAAGTACCAGGCAAAGTTTTGTTTAGTCTAATTTTACTATACAAAAAAAGTAAAGTTGAGCAAATAAATGTAAATATAGATGTAACAAATATTTTGATACGAGGCTCCACTCTAAAAAAACAATAGTTATGTAAGCTTTTATTATTATTATTTAGTTCTCAAAATAGAGTAAAACTGATCCAACAATTGTTTCAGTGCCATTCTATTACAGAGAATATTTCTAAAATCTATTTTATTGAACCTAAATTTAAATTTTCAAGCACTGCATTTGATCAGTCAGACTATTTTATAGTGCAATTATTACAAAAAGATATTAAAAAAAATTAAAATTTGAATTAAAACCATGGTATTGTTAAAAAAATGTTTTTAAAGATAGATTTTCAGGCTTAAAACTGTTACTTATTCTTTGTCTTGTGATTCAAGTCGATTTCCCAATCACACAAATCAAACGTTAAAATAAATTCCCAATTTGCCTTTTTGACATTTAAATATGACTTCAGTGTGTGACCCTTTATATGTGACACTGGCCTGAAAATAGCAATGGAAAGGAAATAGGTCAATTTACATAATTATTTTATGCCAATATTTTCTTCATTTTATTGTTCAACCGTTATTTACATAGATATGCAAAAAGATTGTGTTGCTACGCCATGAATTGTAAATAGTGTGTGTCTGTAAATAGTGTGTGTATGTCAAAATATGTTACATTTTTTTAAGTATCTCCAATTACATGGCGGATAAACTAATTGTAATAATACATCTTTAGTTATTACTGATGTTTCATGAATTTATCTTCAGTAATCAACTTACCACTGTTATTGTTCCTTTAGGAAAAGGCTTGGACACATTTCTTGCCAGTATCTTGTCTCCATCCTTCACTTCAAAAACTACTTTCTCCTGGTCTCTGGTGGTTTCAATCATGTTAAGAGTTAATGAAAAATTTATACTCTTTATTAGGGCTGCGGAAATTATCGATAAATCTCTCGATTAATCGTTAAAATTTTTATCGATTAAATATCGATTAAAATAATTTTAATCGATAAAAATTCGATTAAAATTAAAGAAAATATTTATAATATTTCATTTTTTTTATATTAATAAATAATGAATTATAAATAAAATAATAGTCCAAGTCACTGGCTGGCTGGATGTGGAACGCTGAGGAACGATGTACAACAGTCTATAGCAGTTGAAAAATTGTGTCGTGATTAGCACTGTAAAATTATTTAATATGAGGTCATTGTTTGATCTTATATTTAATACAAGGCGCGCTAAAAGGTGTGCAAAATAATTATCAATTAAAGACGTGCTGTAAAAAAATTATATGACGTCATTGCTTTAGCTTGTATCTTAATTTTGGAAAAGAGAACGGTGTAAAAATAGGATTTGATGATTTATAATTATAAAATATTTTGTGTACATTTCAGGAAGTTTAATTTTTCGTATTTATCAAACAAGGATAATTTACTTGGGTTTTGACAAAAAAAGTGGGCGCCATAAGCGCCCTAAAGCCGATGTAGGCGCCTTAGGCGCCCTACAACCCCTAGTTAATAAATAATAATAAAAAAATTTTGACGTACAAACTTCTCCCGCCTAATATAACAATGTATTTTATTAATAATTAATTTATGTGGGCCTGCTAACGTCAACTAAAAATGGCAGACAGTGATAGCATCAGTTCCATCAGCACCGTTAGTTTTAGACATATAACTGGAAAGTTAAGCTAAAGTTTTGTTAATTACAAATCCTGATCCTTTTTTTTAAATATTTTTTTTTAAATTAACGTAATTAGTTTTCAAAGATACATTTTTTTTACAAGAACGCGTCTCATTGGACCTTTATGTATCAATGGCTTGAAATAACACTTGAGAAATGAGACTTAGCAATATTTTCCATTGTTAATTTTTGAGTTAGACATTATTTCCTTTGTATGCATAACTTTGATTTCAATTTTTTGTGTGGATTTAAAATTTAAAGACATAACATTTAGTTAAAAATATTCTTATTTTTCAAGGTCATTGAGACAGGGGAAATAAATCAATAAAATAAAAATGTCAATTACCTGTTTTTGTTACTTCCCTTGGAATTTTAAGTTTAATTATGTCATAAATGTTTATTTTTGGATTTAATCAAAATTATCGATTACAGTCGAAACCGCTTATGTCGACGGCGTTGGGGTATGAAAAATGGCGTCGACATAACCGATGATCGAGATAAAGGAAAATCAATATGGCGGCAAAATATTAACATGTGCTTGAAATTTCTTTATGTACATGATTAATTAGTTAGCGTTAATTAGTGATGGGATGATTTATCGGAATCGTATCGGAACCCTAATATATCTTCACTCTTTCCTAAGTCTAAGGTTGTAATTAATGTAATGACCGTTCGTTTTTAAGGACCGTTTAAAATTTAAATATAACTATAACCATGGTTCCCACTCAGGAAAACGGGAAAAAGTCGGGAATTCTTAAAAATAAATTCTCGGCCTTGAAAGTCGGGAAAAGTTATGACTAATCGGGAATTTATATATATATATATATATATACATATATATACACATGTATCTATATTTATGCCGAAGTAAAGGACTTTGATTACGTCTCTGTCATGTTTCGATTCCATTTATTTAATGAAAAATAAGTTACCAGTTTATAATTGTCTGCGCATGCGCTAAAAGGTTAAAGTTTACGCTTCGCCGTGTCACAGTCGCGTTTGCGAATTTAAAATACAAATAACAAATCAATATGGTTATTTTAAGTTTAATGCTTTTGATGTATATATATTTATGCCGAAGTAAAGGACTTTGATAACGTCTCTGTCATGTTTCGATTCCATTTAATAATTTTAAAAAAAGTTACCAGTTTATAATTGTCTGCGCATGCGTTAAAAGGTCAAAGTTTTCGCCTCGCGTCGTCCCATGGCGCGTGTCACAGCCGATCGCGTTTGCAATGCCCGTCGAATCAGCAAATAAAAAAAAATAAACATATCAATATGGTAATTTTAAGTTTAATGCTTTTGACGTGCAGGATATCTGTTACTATCAGAACGCTCTCGAATTTCCTCAGTCAATCAAACTTGTAATATAAATAAAACTATTGTGGCCTTGACCGTTGATCACAGCACGCTGTGGGCTGTGTGTACTGACACAGTACTGTGCTGGTGCTAATCAGTTTCATCGTCACGCGCGTGTTAGTGTCACAGTCACTTATCTTACTGGTAACAAAGCAACAACAACAAACTTTTAAAAGAATAATAATTTATTAATTTTTTTATTTAATTATATAAAAACCACCGTCGATTCTCGATACAAACCTTTATTTTCAACCGACGAAAATCGAGTTAAGTTGCAAATTTGGCCCTCTTTTGTGCTCGAGATACTAGGTTTCGGCGACATAAAAGAATCGACATTACCGATGAGAAAATGCTAAGACAAAGAGAGAATTTGGCGGTTCCAATAAAAAACGTCGACATAATAGGGTGGTCGATATAACCGAGCTCGAGATAAGTGGGTTCGACTGTAATTATCGATTAATTTTTCAAAAGTTAACGATTAAAATAAAATTAATCGATAACAGCCCTACTCTTTATAAATTGACTAATCTCATTCTCATACATTCTATTATTTTACATTTAGGAATATGAATGATTTATACAATAACTAATTTGAATGTGATTTATTGTAATATCTTGTGGAAGGATTAAAACCAAAAATGTTTATTTACCCTTCAGTCAGTTCAAGGTCAACCTTCTTATCTTTAGTTGCCAGCTGTTGATTTACAATGTAGTCGACTAAGTGTTTATTCTCACACACATCAACTGTTACTACAGCCAGAAAAAGCAAAGGGTAAATGTCAATATAAGAAAAGACTATCAGGAAAAAATAAATAAATAAAGTATGGTCTAAAAGTAACAGTATGTTTCCTAGTGCCACCAGTTACAAGGTCCCTAGTGTATCCAGGAGATTTTCATGAAAGTTGTTAAAAATGAGTCTCATTTCAGAGGGCAAAGAAAAGAATTGCTCCCTAATTTCTCTAAAAGATTAACTGATAGTGATGTGGGTACCAGGTTAGGTAAAAAGGTGGCAGAATAAATTCAAGCGAGATATAGGCATAATAATGTTAATGAACGTGACAAATGTAGTTGTTTCAACTGTTACTTTGGGTAGGTTGTTTTTATCACTGATTGTCCTTAGCAAGAATGAAAAGCTCTTATATTGTTTTCTTGCTGTTATGAGCTGAGCCAGGAATGCCTGCCATTGCCTCATTGTTGTCTAGGCAGAAGAGGATTGAGTTTCTGATTTATGCTGGAGCAGTTGATCTGCTCATTTTTCTCTTGAACAACAGAATGTCTTACTAATTGTCACCATGCTTGAGAAGAATGCAGAATTGTCTGAATATTGGTGAATTTTTTAAAAATAATTAATAGTTAATCAGATTTTGTTGACAGAGGTCCTTACTTAGTGCACTTTATTAAAAGACTAATTCTATATTTAGAACTGTGTTATAAATATTTTCAAACAAGGTCACCATTGAAGTTCACTATAGTATAGTGATATATGGCTCAACTTTAAACACTTTGTCTTCTGTAGAGAGACCCATTTAAAACTAACATTGAAAAATATATAATTATTTTACTTTCTATGTTGAAGTGGATGTTATAGCTATGCATACGTGACAAAACAAAGTACATGTTTAAAATTCAAGAATTTGAGAACCTGTACTGTCAGGGCACATGCTGCAATTGTTATAAATCAACTTTTATGAATTTTTTTTAAATTACCCTCCGTAGATATGTTGAAGTATTCTCTTAAAAATTATGTTAAGCAATTGTCTTGTTTCAACGTACATGCCAGGTAACCATATTGAAAATAAAAAATAAGTGTCTTTCATTAAGTTTAACATAAACAACATGCTTCCTTGGCTTTTTGTTTCATTCAAAAATATATTTACCCTTTGCAGGTGGTAGCTCAGTTGTTTCAGCCATCTGTGAGCCTTGATCCCATTTATGGTCAGTCACTGAAAAATTTGATCATAGAAATATCTTATCTTCTTATCTTATCTGTTTCAGACGCTCCTTCTATACAGAAGATTATTGCGTCCTACGCTTAACTATGGTTTGTGTTTAGTCCTGCATTCTTTTTAGAGTTTTAAATGTTGATAAAGTGTTGGCTTTCCTGGTTTCTTCAGGCAACCCATTCCACGCCCGAATTCCGGACGGGAAGAACGAAAATTTGTATGAGTTTGTTCTTGCATACGGAATAAGAAATGTGTTTTTATCCTTATGTCTATCTGAGGGTTGTATTAAGTTATCCTTGTGTTGTATTTCTAAATTAGAGTTAATTGCTTTATGTATGATTACTACTTTACTCTTGGTTCTTCTATCCTCTAGTGTTTCAAGGTTTAATGATTTAACTAATGGTGTTATTCTAGTCAGCTTTGAATATTCCCCAGTAATGAATCTGGCAGCTCTTTTTTGGATCTGTTCTAGTTTATCAATGTTTTCTTTGGTGAATGGGTCCCATACAGAAGATGCATATTCTAGTACAGGTCTCACCAAAGTGAGATAGCATTTTAGTTTTATATCTTTATTACATTTGTAAAGGTTTCTTTTTATAAAGCCTAAGGTTTTGTTTGATTTTTTAATAACTTCATTAACATGGGGATTCCATGATAATTTCTCATTTATCATGACTCCTAAGTATTTTGCATCTTTAGTTTGGGTTAGTTCCTTTCCATGAATGAAATATTTTGAGTGGGTGTGTGTGTGAGTGGGTGGATAGATATTTTTAAACCAAAAAAGAATAACATACAGTTATCAGTATAAGTATCATAAGTCCTATAAATTTAACAACATAACGGGAAGCTATGACTTCAGTGTAAGACTAAAACACATTTAAATTAAAGACCTACTGATCATTTGATCAAACTGAAAATGTACCAATGTACAAATTTTTAATATTCTTTGATATTTTTATCATGAAATTTAGCAGTAACATAGAAAATGTGACATTTAGAAACACAAAGAACATTTAAAATAAATTTAAAAGTCTTTTTTTAAAAAGTTGAATGTAAAATTAATGGTAAATAAAAACAAATTGGAAGTCTGGTTTTGACGACTTTCCAAGGATTTTATTGAAAGATTGTTTTGATTAGTTTCGTTATCTTTCATATTTTCCCTAAACCTTTATCATAATGTCGTCTTTTGTTATTTTTGATATTGATTTAACCTGTTTTAGAGGACCACCAAAATATTAGTCATTTGATAAGACTCAAATGATGATTAAAATTGAATATTTATTGAATGATCAAAATATATAAGGATCAAGTATAAATGAAGTGTAGTTTTGGGGTTTCATAGACAAACTTTTGACTTCAGCATACAGTACAGGCTAACAATCATACAGTACAGGCTAACAATCATACAGTACAGGCTAACAATCATACAGTACAGGCTAACAATCATACAGTACAGGCTAACAATCATACAGTACAGGCTAACAATCATACAGTACAGGCTAACAATCATACAGTACAGGCTAACAATCATACAGTACAGGCTAACAATCAAGATGCTGACCAAAAGTTCACAGGCTTTCCCAGTGAGCCCCATAAATCCAAAGAAAACTTACTGAATCTCTCCAACAACGTCTGCTCTGAGACAGTTAGTGAAAATAATAATAACTATAGTTATAGTTATAACAATAACAAAGTTGTCTCAGCTATGATAAAATTAACCTTCCCACAACACCAACCACAAGTTACAAGTTATTGTTCTTACCCTTAAATAACTAGCACCGTAGCACAACTGTTTGTCATATTGTGCAACATATTATGCTGCAGTAGAAAAAGAATGTTACTAGATTCTTCATGTATTATTGCTCATAATATATTAGTAAAATTATTTAAAATTTTATTTTTTAAAAAAAAGATGCTTTTCACCAGTTTTTAAATTTTTTTTAGATTACTTCAAGATACCATTTTCTTTAATATGGGCAAAATATGGGATATAATGAATATTTTTATCTTATCTATTACTGACGCTCCTTTTATACAAAAGATTATTGCATCCTATGCTTATCCATGGTTTGTGTCTAGTATTGCATTTTTATTAGACTTATAAATAATGATAAGAGTGTTGGTTTACCTAGTTTCATCAGGCAACCTATTTCACATCCGAATTCTGGACAAGAAGAAGGAGAATTTTTATGTGTTTGTTCTTGCATATAAAATAAGAAAAGTGTTTTTATCCCTAAGTCTATCTAGGGGTTGTAATAGATAACATTTTTTTCTTTGTGTTGTATATCCAACTTAGAATTAATTGCCTTATGTATTATTACTACGTTGCTCTTTGTTCTTCTATCCTCAAGTATTTAAAGGTTTAATGATTTAACTAATAGTGTTACTCTTGACTCTTGTCAGTTTTGAATATTGTTCAGTAATGAATCTGGCAGCTCTTTTTTTGAATTAGTTCTATTTTATCAATGTTTTCTTTGGCTGATGGGTCACACCCATTCAGACGATGCATATTCTAGTATAATCTGCTATATAGAAGGAGCATCTGTAACAGATAGGATAAGATAGTATCACCAAAGTAAGTTAGCATTGTAGTTTTATATTCTAATTACATCCGTAAAAGTTACTCATTATCAAGCCTAAGTTTTTGTTAGATTTTTTTTTAATAACTTCATTGACATGGGGATTCCATGATAGTTTCTCATTTATTATTACTCCTAAGTATTTTGGATCTTTAGTTTGGATTAGTTGTTTTCCATGAATGAAATATTTTGCATTTATTTGTTTCTCTTTCTGTGTTACTTTGTTAACATATGGGTAGCATATTTAGCATTGCATAGCTGACACCAATAGATACAATTTTATAATTATAATAATAATAAGCATAATAATGAGATCATTATTTAATTTTTTTAAATGGCAATGGCGTGATAGTAAATTTTTATTTAATTTGATTGAATTCTAAGTTAGACTATTAATATTACTTATACTTATACTTAGACTTATTAGTCTTATTACATGTACTTAATTGGCACTTCATCTGTCACTTTCATTGGAAATCACAGGTACAGTTTATAAATTATATTTGACAATGACCCAAATGAAAATAAAAGATAAAGAGGAATTTGAATTTGGAGTATTTTATTATTATATTTAATAACTAGATACAACCTGTAGCAAAGCATATAATATGGTGCAGACTTGCTCATAGATGGAGCAAAGAAAGCGGGGAAAGAACGGACACAAACTACAGTGTCTACAGCACAAAGAAATCAGAACAACACAAGTGAACGTAGAGGGGGGGGGGCCAACAAATTGTTGGTCTCGAGACATGCGCACTGCGGTTAGCTACCTGCCCCCCCCCCACCCTGCACCACCCTAGTTTGCCAGCAATAAACTGTGATTGGCCGACCCTAGCGAGGGTCATTCGCCATGCTAATTTGCACTCATCTTATGCTTGATCTGGTGAATTATATATATAGATAGTAATATCTTTTGTCTCTATAACTGTATATTTTATAGGCATATTTTATTTGAATGCATTAAAATAATTAGTAAAGTAAAGATTAGAATTAGTACCATCGCCATCAGCAATTACGTTTAAATAAAGAGTTTAAGACAATTTAAGTGTTACAGTTTAGCTAGTAGTTGTAGTAGTAGTAGAAGTGAAAGTAGTGACAGACACCGACTGACTGATTGAATTTAAAAATTCATTAACTAAAAGTGACAGTGAACAGTAGCCTTGCTTGAACTTGAGTTCTGAGTACCTGGCCTGGGTATACGATTTTAAGCTTTTAGTCTGCTTTGGTCTGATGTAGATTGAGTAATACTAGAATGAACCGTGCAATTGACGGCACTAACAGTAGAATAAACCCCTAAATCTGGGATATGATCATTTTTTTAGTTAATTAATTAATTAATCGAGACAAGTTACCAAGCTATTGCAGACATTACTGAATGTGTAACTGTGTTCATGTATTTGTTTACAGTCGGATCTAGATGACTCCGTATACTATTGAAGACTATTGTGTTTATATCGGAGATACGTACACGACTTTCAAGTTTATTTTCTTTTCTTATCTTATCTTATCTGTTACAGAAGCTCCTTCTATACAGAAGATTATCGCGTCCTACGCTTATCTATGGTTTGTGTTTGGTCCTGAATTTTATTAGAGATTCAAATGTTGATATAGTGTTGGTTTTCCTGGTTTCTTCATGCAACCCTTTCCACGCCCGAATTCCGGAGGGAAGAACGACAATTTGTTAAATTTGTATGTATTTGTTCTTGCACATTCCATAATACGAAAGGTGTTTTTATCCATATGTCTATCCAGAGGCGTCGCTAGGGTTGGTGTCACCCGGGGCGGTAGCTCATGGTGTCACCCCTTCACGACTGAAGGGGCCGTCCATAAATGACGTCACGCGAGGTTGCCGATTTTTACCCCACCCTCCCCCTGCGTCATACTTTGTCACAAACACTTAGACCCCACCCCTTTTTTACGATATGACGTCACAAAGCTTTGACACCCCCTTCCCCAAGCCGTATTTTCTAAATAAAAATTAGTATGTTGCAAATTATTTTTTTGTCATTTAAATATGTATTTAGTCTGTACTCTAATATCGTAACATCCGTGAAGCCATTGAAAACGTCATTAAATAAATGGTAAACAATCAAATATTTAAGTGGAACTTTTATTTAAAGTTGCACCTTTTTGAAGTGACGTCACATTTTTAAAACGCACCCCTCCTCGTCACACATCGTCACAGATGCGTGACCCCGTCCCCTTATGGCGGATTAAAAGGGAGGTGCTGAACGGGCTAAAGCCAGGGGCCCCCCAATAATTTAAGGTCCCCCAAACTAATTATAGTGTATTCTAAAGGTGCAGGCAAATGTTTGTATGAATCCCTGAAAATGTCTTGGACAGTCATACGGCAATGGGGCAAATATAAGTAGGAAGTCTAACGGAAACCAGGCTATTCTTCGTGAGAAGTGCAGTGTTGCTCATTATGTGCCGTGCACAGCTCATTCCCTTAATTTGGTTAGGGAAAGTGCAGCAGGTTGCCCTGCTGCAGTCAGATTTTTTTGTCTTCTGCAAAATCTTTATACCAGGCTTGTTGCATCTACTCATCGTTGACAGGTACTTCAAAAACACATGAAATTGATACATGTTAACAAAGGATTGTCTGACACAAGATGGTCAGCCTGGCATGATGATGTAAGGTCTGTTAATAACTCATACCATGAGAATATCGCAGCACTGGAAGAATTAGCAACAAACGAAAATCAGCCACGTGACTGTCGACTTGAAGCAGAAGGATTTCTAAAGGAACTTGAACAACTGGGAGTCGCTATTTTACTTGAAATTTGGGAAACAATTTTAGAAAGGAAGTCTCTCATTGAGTTTGTTAAAAGAAAGCATTCTTAATTTGATTCCTATGGAGACAAAGGAAAGGAAAATTCAGCGGTAAAAAAAAGAAAAAATCAATCTTCAATGCTATTTTAAAAAAAAATGAATAAAAAAGAAAGCGTCAGTTTGATAAAGGGACATCACGAAAACAGTATTGTTCCCGAGACAAAATTTCAAGTTGAGGTATTTCTGGTAATCATTGACAAACTTTCTTAAGCCCTACAACATCGGTTAGGCGCATATAAATACATCCATGAGAAATTTGGCTTTCTTACAAACCTAACTGAGCTCAGCAATTTCGCCATCCGATGTGCAGCAGCCAAGTTAATGGAAGAAAGTTCAAGTGATTTCGAAGACTTCTTACCTTCAGAGTTAGTCCAATTTTCAGAACTCTTAAAAAGTTTATTGTCCGGCCCCAGGCTCAGGGTAAAGAAAAGGAAGTTAAAATCGTATCCCCCCACCCCACTGTGGTGGAGGGAGTGTGAGGTGGGATTCGTCCATGCTGTCGGTGTGTCCAAGCCCAAATGGCTTTATATCTTTTAAAACAGTAAACATCGCCCCTTGCCCCCCCCCACTAGCGACGCCACTGTGTCTATCTGAGAGTTGTATTAAGTTATCTTTGTGTTGTATTTCTAAATTAGAATTAATTGCTTTCTGTATGATTGCTATTTTACTCTTGGTCCTTCTATCCTCTAGTGTTTCAAGGTTTAATGATTTAAATAATGGTGCTATTCCAGTCAGTTTTGAATATTCTCCAGTAATGAATCTGGCAGCTCTTTTTTTAATTTGTTCTAGTTTATCAATGTTTTCTTTGGTGGATGGGTCCCATACAGAAGATGCATATTCTAGTACAGGTCTCACCAAAGTGAGATAGCATTTTAGTTTTATATCTCTATTACATATTTAAAGTTTCTTTTTATAAAGCCTAAGGTTTCGTTTGATTTTTTTTATATAACTTCATTGACATGGGGATTCCATGATAGTTTTTATTATGACTCCTAAGTATTTTGCATTTTTAGTTTGGGTCAGTTCTTTTAACTTTATCAGATGTAGGCTGAGAATTTTTGTCTAATTCTTATTCTTTTTCATCTTGCTGTGTCCTGTAGGGAGGACACATTTTGCTGTGTCCTGTAGGGAGGGGACATCTTGCTGTGTCCTGTAGGGAGGGGACATCTTGCTGTGTCCTGTAGGGAGGACATTATCAGTACTAACATATTTCCATGAGTATACGCGTCATTTCAATTAATTCAAATTTAGTATTCGACTACTATGTATTATTTGTACAGTTTTCCATCACAATTGCTTTTTGCAAGAAAATTTAAAATAGATTTCTATATATAATATAAAGCAGCATTTACTTTGAGTATGTTAATTTATTTTAAAAACAATGAAATTTCTAGTATTTTCCAGTTGCTTTGAGTTGAGTATATCAACTTCATCAATACATAGTAATTTTAGATCAACTTATTAGAGCTACTTACCACAGGCCTAATATTTATTTAGACTTTTGAGTGTAATATCTTATTCTAATCTAAATCTAAGTAAATCCCGCTAGTCATGAAAAACAGAGTCAAACAGAAATAAAACTTTTAATGATGGTTGACTTCTGCTTCCCAGGGACGAGAAATCAAAGTGATGGGTGAGTGGGTGGATGGGGAAAGAAAGAGCCAGATAGCTAAATATTTCGCTTCTAACTTTCCAATACATATTTTAAAAAGATAACGGTAGAGATGGCGATGCGATTACGAATCTATTTTAAAGGGAAACGAAGTTATGTATGATTATGATACTCTGAAACCGAAAGAAAGAATTCGCAGACGTAACGTAACGTAATAATACCACATGAATCGTGAAGCTTATTGGACATTCATTGTATCAACGAGATTTTACTTTAAGTGCAGCACGGTTTTAGTCATGTGAAAGTGTATGATTGATATCGTTATCAGGATTTTTGGGGCGTTTCTAGTGCAGCGAGGACGAAAAACTGATATCTAGTTTGAGTTGTCGTTGAATATTTTACAATATCCGAATCCCTTTGCAAAGGTCGATATTTTCAAATACGTCACTCACTGCAACACTGTATCAATTGATTACCAGAACAATGCATTTTTCAACCCTCTTCTTCAAGTTATCAGGGAAGACGATAAACAAGCTTTTTAAGTTCACAACTCTCCGTACTGGCCGGATGTTGACGAATTTTGACATTCCCCCCCCCCACTGTTGACATTACAATTAATTGTTATAATCTTACTTTTAATATTTGCAAGTAATTTGTGCTTCTTGAAACTATGAAGAGTATCGGGAGTTCAAAAAGATAAACTAAATTTCAAAACGATAAACAACATCAGGGTCAAAAACATCTTTTAGAAAAACTGCGTCATCCTCCTCGCGGACCGTGAGATTAACAACATATTCTCCGCCCCACCCCTCAATGTCTTTAGGACGGACAAAAACCTGCGTGACCTACTGGTTTGTTGCCGCCTTCCTACTCCACCCAACCATCTGGGCACACTACCATCTGGGCACACTACCATCTGGGCACACTACCATCTGGGCACACTACCATCTGGGCACACTACCATCTGGGCACACTACCATCTGGGCACACTACCATCTGGGCACACTACCATCTGGGCACACTACCATCTGGGCACACTACCATCTGGGCACACTACCATCTGGGCACACTACCATCTGGGCACACTATCATGCTGCCGTCGTCGTTGTAAAACGTGTAATTTTGTTACCCAGACGGACCAGAAAGTCTTCCCTAAGGGGACATTTAAGATTAGGGATGGCTTTTTTTGCACCAGCCGCATTGTGGTCTACACCATTGTGTGTAAGCGCTTCTGTTTGAAATACATAGGTGAGATGGGGAAGTTACTCTCCTGCCGTATCGCAGAGCATGTACGTACGTGCTCGCATTATTCCCTTCTTGCTTCATTGACTCTTCGGATTTAACCGCAGCTAAGTTTTTAATTTTAATTTTTTCATTTCTTTATATTCATTTTATTTGTGTACCTTTTTGTTCGATGAGGAAGGCTCTTTGCCGAAACGTTCGCTGTTTTGTTACGTCCTGTCAGGCTAACTCATACCCTGTTTACATGTTATCCATTTACTAATCTTTAAGCATGGAATGCAGTCTCACCACCTTTATGTTCACGTATAAAGTTGTCAGTATTTGAAGTTAATAAATTTCAATAGTTAATACCACCGCATAACATACAATAACATTCAAGCTGCTGGGCACGTATGATCAGACTGAACGTTACGTCATTGTTGTTAACATTTTGTCCGGGGTTTCATAATGACATTTTACGAAGACTAGACTCAGTGACCGCCACTGCACACCGTGTGCTGGTGAAGGTTATGGGGTAGGTAAATAGAGTGAGTGGGGGCAGAGAGAATGTAGGCACCTTTAGAAAGGACCATCTGACCACATTGCCTTTTTATTGTCTGATTACAACGGACGGGTGGGGGTGGAGTTGGATAGCTTTGGAAGGACCTTCTACCTCAGAGGAATGGCACATTGATCACAATCATGAACGTTGACTGGTTGTCCATGTATATACAAAAACGATTTCAAACTGTATTTAATTTTTAATGGATAATAATTTTAAGCTAAATTATTTTTATACCAAAAATTAAAAAAGATGAACAAAAAATCTACGTGTAGATACGAAGGGGTCGAAACGTCCGGGGTCGAAAAACATTATTACTAATTGGTAACGAACAATTTTAAAGTTTAAAAAGACATAAATTCAGTTAAAAGAATTTCAACCCAACCTAGACCCAACGCCCATAAATTACCAGTCTATTTATATAAACAATGAGTTTTTTTTATCAAGTCCTTGGTGCACTTCAATCTCTGTAATCTGTGATTCGCCATTTTTATCTGTTATTTCATGGTATGTGTTGTAGTCTTGCTATCTCCTGTGTGTTCAAATGTGAACGAACGATCAATTTAAGTATAATCGATAACGTGTTCGGATGGTCCTTTAAAGTCCTTCAAAAAACACGATTACATTCTAATGGTAGTTGTTAAGAAACTATTTAAATTAATGCCACACAAGATATAAGTGATAGATAATGCCAAATACAATCGAATTTCGTCATATCCACTTCGCGGAGTAGGTTTTTTTTAAAAACCAAGATTCTCTTGACTGATACGTATATCATAAAAGTCGGATTTGACCAAGAACCGTTCTTTTTGGGAACTGGTCAGTAGATTGAATGCAGGGGGATTTGTCTGTGGTGATACAACTTTTCGGTTACAGTGACAATCGAACGTTTATTTGTGTTGTTTAGAAGCTCTGCCAATTACCTGAGATTCATCGACGCCCTCACTGTTAGCACTGAAGAAGGTGTGAGCGTTCAGGACATTCGCGTTATATGTAAGCGTGTAACGTTGAGCTGATCATTAGCAAAGGTCATTGAGAACTTTTCACTGATAAAATGTGTGGGGTTTATTTGAGACAGAAGCTTTCATTTAATTAATTCAACAGCAAAAAATTAATTTGCAAAGCGATTAATTTTTTTTTAACTTAATCAATATCGGTTTGTGTCAAGTTTAGCTCAATAGTGGTCTCTGAAAAGTTTAGCTCAATAGTGGTCTCTGAAAAGTTTAGCTCAATAGTGGTCTCTGAAAAGTTTAGCTCAATAGTGGTCTGTGAAAAGTTTAGCTCAATAGTGGTCTGTGAAAAGTTTAGCTCAATAGTGGTCTGTGAAAAGTTTAGCTCAATAGTGGTCTCTGAAAAGTTTAGCTCAATAGTAGTCTGTGAAAAGTTTAGCTCAATAGTGGTCTGTGAAAAGTTTAGCTCAATAGTGGTCTGTGAAAAGTTTAGCTCAATAGTGGTCTGTGAAAAGTTTAGCTCAATAGTGGTCTGTGAAAAGTTTAGCTCAATAGTGGTCTCTGAAAAGTTTAGCTCAATAGTGATCTCTGAAAAGTTTAGCTCAATATTGGTCTCTGAAAAGTTTAGCTCAATAGTTGTTTCTAAATGATTTAGCTTAACAATCAAATTAATTTTCAATAGTTTTTAATGATAATTTATGTGAAACTTAAGATCTTTAATGTAATACTGGTTATACTTACTTTTATACCCAAAAATACGAGATATAATATTTTTTCAAATACGAAACATATTGTTTTTTAAAAAAACTTTCCTGATTGTAAAAATAATAAAATCACAAACTGTATAAAAAATTATATAAGTTAATGAGTGCATTTATTTAGCTAATTGTGTAAAATGCACTGTCGTGTGCCGTCAATTTTTCATGTTGCTTATCAGAGAAACAAAGAAATGACGCCACTTGGTCCCTTGACTATTATCTCCCTTGTGGAGAGCGTTGTCGCTGTCCTTTTCTGGGTTGTCTCCTTCGCTACAAGAGGCTGGCTGGTTGGATCGACCAATTTGGGAAGTATCGATGTTGGGCTCTTTAAGACAAGCATTTACGTGGGCTCCCAGGAGATAGACTACGACACCAGCAATGTCTTAAAAGACGTCGGTATGTTCTTGTCACAAATTAGATGCCGGTATTTTCTTGTCACAGCTAAATGTCGGTATATTCTTGTCACAGCTTAGATGTCGGTATGTTCTTGTCACAGCTTAGATGTCGGTATGTTCTTGTAACAGTTTATACGATGTCACGTAAATTTAATTAGAAGCCAAATAACACACTAAATATGTCAGTTTTCCTTAAAGTAGGCGTTATATGGAGATATCCCCAAATAATCACTTCGTATGCTTAATGCCATACATGTTAATAAGTAGAGCGTACATTCAGTGAGTAACAATGAAGTCGAAAGAACAGTTGCATTGAATGCGGAAAATTGGTGAGCTCGCACAAGACTTAACTTTTGTAACTCTTACAAAAGCAACTTTTAGACAAACACTACTAAATATTTTATTTAATGAATTCATCGTCAAATAATTGATTTGCAAAGACATTAAAATTTTTTTTAAAAAACTCTTTCATTTAAAACATTAGACGTACATGCGTATACCTTGTAACTCCTACATTAGTTGCTGGTAAAGGTAAGGACTAACCTCTTTAAACATGATAACAACTGCTGTTAGATAAAAAGAATGACTAAACCTTTATATAACTCTTAGATTAAAAGCAATAGAGTTACACGCACAAGCCTCGTAACTCTAACATTAGATGCTGATAGAGATACATGACTAAAATTATGTCCAAATTACATTAACATAAGCAAAAATTTAAATTTACTAACTCTTTAAATTTACTACTCTACTGATAAATAATTAATACAGTAACTTGCTGACTAATCAGATGCAACATAAATTGTACAATTCACTATCTTACTTGCCAGATACTTTTTAAAAATTGTATAATAACCACCTGACCTAAAGTCACCTAAAATTGTAAAATAACCAGCTGACCTAAAGCTGTACAATAACCAGCTGCTCTAAAGCTGTACAATAACCAGCTGCTCTAAAGCTGTACAATAACCAGCTGCTCTAAAGCTGTACAATAACCAGCTGCCCTAAAGCTGTACAATAACCAGCTGACCTAAAGCTGTACAATAACCAGCTGATCTGCCATTAGAAATAATTCATACAAATAACATACGTGCAATAATAAATTGACTTAATAGTTGTATCGATAACTAATAAATGCATTAATAGCAAATGGAATATATGTCTTACCTCTCAGATAATGGTGAGTGTGAATTTAGTTAGTAGTATAAATACTCGACATGATACATGATGTATTGTATATCTTATTCTATTGTTAGGTTCAGTTAGTAGCATAAATACTCTACATGATAGACGATGCCTTGTATATCTGATTCTATTGTTAGGTTCAGAACTTGACGTCACCATTGGACTGGTTGCCACAGGTGGCGCTTTGTCGGTCATCTCATTGGGTCTTCTGGCTGTAACAATTTTGAAGAAAGAAAAGATTTCATTTTTTGGATTTTTGGGATCATCTGCTCTGTCGGGTAAGTCAGACATGGCCACGATACGTTGTTGTAAGTCAGACATGGCCACGATACGATGTTGTAAGTCAGACATGGCCACGATACAATGTTGTAAGTCAGACATGGCCACGATACGATGTTGTAAGACGGACATGGCCATGATACGATGTCGTAAGTCAGACATGGCCATGATACGATGTTGTAAGTCAGACATGGCCACGACACAAAGTCGTAAGTCAGACATGGCCACGATACGATGTCGTAAGTCAGACATGGCCACGATACGATGTCTTTTTAAGTCAGAAAAAAACTGCTTTAAGCGCAATGCGTTTTCTGAAAAGAAAAACGCTTTAAACTAACGCCTTCAAGACAGCACTAAAACACTTGTTTTCAAACTTTTCTTTCAAAATAAACAATTGAACACTTCTCTGGTAGATAAATGTAGTTTTTGTTTACCATCATGTCATTATTTGTTTTGTTTAATTAGGATATGAATGTTTTAAATTGAATGCATTTATCAATATATATATGTTACTACTTTTATTTAAAGCGCAGTGAGCCCAGGTGCTAGCTTAGGTACCACGCTGTGTACTTGCTAAAATTATTAAAATTATTATTATGAAATTAATTTAGCTCAATGTAAGATGACACAATGATGTATGGCTCAATGCAAGATGACATAATGATGTATGGCTCAGTGTAAGATAACACAATGATGTATAGCTCAATGTATGATGACACAATGATGTATGGCTCAATGTAAGATGACACAATGATGTATGGCACAGTGTAAGATGACACAATGATGTATGGCTCAACGTAAGATGACACAATGATGTATGGCTCAATGTAAGATGACACAATGATGTATGGCTCAATGTAAGATGACACAGTGATGTATGGCTCAATGTAAGATGACACAATGATGTATGGCTTAATGTAAGATGGCACAATGATGTATGGCTCAATGTAAGATGACACAATGATGTATGGCTCAATGTAAGATGACACAATGATGTCTGGCTCAATGTAAGATGACACAATGATGTATGGCTCAATGTCCACCTCTTTACAGGTATCCTTACGCTCGTTGGTGTCATCCTCTTCAAGATCAACTATGACATCGACTACCTTGTGTCCGTGAGTTACAGCTGGTACCTGGCGTTGTTGGCCTACGTCTTCCAGTGGTCATCTGTCGGGGCACTGGCTGCCGCGGTCAGGCGGGGAGAGATCGCCTTCGGGGGATTCAACACTATGAGATAATCCTGGGATCATCCGTCACCGTGTGGGTGTGAGAAGGTGTATGAGAGTATTTTTGTGTGTATGTATATGTTGGTGTGAGAAGGTGTGTGTGTGCGCGTGTGTGAGGGTTGAGTGACTAACCTTCAACAAGATGTGACAGAAAGAGAGAGAGAGAGAGAGAGAGAGAGAGAGCGAGAGAGAGAGAGAGAGAGAGAGAGAGAGAGAGAGAGAGAGAGAGAGAGAGAGAGAGAAACGGAAGAGAATTATCAAACTGAATGAGCGAAAATGTGATCGAGCTAATGATGGTAGACAAAAATAGACTACGGGTGTAATTGACTATAGAAGAGTAAGAACGCTCAAATCATGGAAAAAAGTGTAATCTAGAAAATGAAAAGAGAGTAATAAACAAAATAGTAAAGAAGTTTTGATTTAATTATGATTTTCTTTCATTTAATCAAACCACGAGGCAAATTTAAACAATGCCCGTGACATCTTCGTTTACACTTAACAACAAGTTGATGGAATGTTGCCATGGCAACTTTGTTTAATACAACAACCAAGCTAAAATCTGATTCCGATACCCTTATTAAAAATTGCACAATCTTTTTTTTAAATTGATATCAACCACAATTTTAAAAAACAAATGAAGAAATGGTTATGAAGTTGTTTTTTTATACTTCCATTAATAAGTTAACACCATTTTGAAACCCTTTCATTTACCTTACTTTACATCACGTTTTGCAACCAAATTTTTTTATCTTTACTATTTTTTAAAACAAATAATCTCTTTACTTCCTTATTGCTATTAATAAATTATGGCTCGAAGATAAGAAACAAGCGCAATGTTTGAGATTTGAACTAAAAGCGAGACTTACTCCACTGAGAGAAGACCATCTATGAAGTCAATTTACAGATACTGTGAATGACAGGACAGTTGTTATGCTCCATGAGGAAACTGAGATTTGTCTGGCGGTCCATGTCAAAGAAGTGATGTTAGACATACTCGGAGCAAGTCGTCTCTTCCATTTAAATCCTTGATTTTTTACAAAACGTGCTACCGCGGGTCAGGTTATGAGTTGAGAATCAAGCTGTCAGCATTTATCAAACTGAAGCAATTCTATCATTTTGTATTTATAGTGTAATTAGGGTCAGATTTAAGAATTCGCTTGAACGTGAAAGAAAAATAAACTTAACCCTAACAGTAGCTGCAGCAGGGCAATCGATTATTTGTACACATATTTTTTTAAATAGAGTTTAAAACTTCTGGATAAGTTGTACAAAAGCCGACACCGTCTGGAAATAAAAGTGTTAGAGACATGGTGACCGTTGGCACTTTGACGCTCATGACCATCGTGGAAGTGACGTTGGCGGTGACACTGTGGTCCCTGGCCTTGGTGATGAGGTATTGGTTGGATGGCGCCGCTGTTGTCGAGGGTGAGTCATTGTACATCAACATTGGGCTCTTCATGACCAATGTACACGCAGACAACAACACCGTCCAGGATACGGCAGACTTCTTGCCCTCAGCCACAGGAACTAGTGGTAAGTATTAAATATTGAATTATTGACTCATTCTTTCGGCTTATTACTCATTTTAACTTTTAAAAAAATAAGTAATACACTGTTATTCATTAAGGTTGCTATAATCGCTTGTTTGTTGTAACAGTTGTACAGACCGTGATAAGTCATGACTTGATACCGGGGTAGCACTAGTGAACTTCTTGTTTAACAAGGAAGTAGAACTGCAACATGGTTTAGATTGTTTAGGTCGAGATACTAATATATTGCAGTGCATTGTATCATAAAAACTCAATATTCGTGTACTTGTAAATGTTCAGCAAATCGGTTTCAATAAGACATCACATTTTGGTGCGCAACAAATCGGTTTCAATAAGACATCACATTTTGGTGCGCAACAAATCGGTTTCAATAAGACATCACATTTTGGTGCGCAACAAATCGGTTTCAATAAGACATCACATTTTGGTGCGCAACAAATCGGTTTCAATAAGACATCACATTTTGGTGCGCAACAAATCGGTTTCAATAAGACATCACATTTTGGTGCGCAACAAATCGGTTTCAATAAGACATCACATTTTGGTGCGCAACAAATCGGTTTCAATAAGACATCACATTTTGGTGCGCAACAAATCGGTTTCAATAAGACATCACATTTTGGTGCGCAACAAATCGGTTTCAATAAGACATCACATTTTGGTGCGCAACAAATCGGTTTCAATAAGACATCACATTTTGGTGCGCAAAACTCACACCACAAAAAGGCACACAACTATTTAAATTGAAGTAAAAACTCGTTTTAAATCCTTTATATTAACTAGTGGCGCCTGCTTGATTGTTTGCCGAAAAAACTTTGGATCGGTTTGTAACCCAGTTCCCCATGTGCGAGCAAGATGAAATTTGACAGGGAGACTTGTACCAACGGTAAAAATGATGTATCAAAATTTCAGATCGTTCGAATTTACTGTAATGAAATTATTGAATTTTTAGATTATCTCTATGTAGCAAGTTAATTGTTGTGCTAGAGTTTTGCGGTGCAAATTATATTGAACAACCTTTAAATATATTCCTGTTGCGCGCTGCGGTGCGTATTATATTGGCGATACTGTAAATGCTTATGCTATCTGTCGTGCGGTGCGCATTATATTAAATATGTTTTTGTAACCCTTTTCCCGTGATCAAATCCAGGTGAAATTTAGAAGGCAGACTGTAGTAGTTTTTTTACTATAAATCCTTTATATATGAGACATAATTAAAATTTTGGATTTTTGGATTGTCGTATTATAATGAACATATTTTAGTTATGTCTCGTATATTAAAGATTCATAGACAAATACATTGTTCTTACGGGTTTTAATTTTATACTAAATCCTTTATATTAACTCGTGGTGTCTGCTTGATTGTTGCAAAAACTTTGGATATATTCTTAACCCACTTCTCCATAAGCTATCGAGCTGAAAGTTTGCAGGCAGTCTTGTTGCTACGATAAAAATGAACTATCAAAATTTCAGATCGATCGAATGTATTGTAATTAAATTAATGAATTTTTAGATTATCTGTATGCATCTCTATGTAACATGTTAATTTTTGTGCTAGACTCTCGCGGTGCGTATTATATTGAACAACCTTTTTAATATTTTCCTGTTGCGTGATGCGGTGCGTATTATATTGACGATCATATTTTAATTTTATGTTCCCGATCTGTAAATGTTTATGCTATTTTGACGCGTGGTGCGCATTATATTAAATATGTTTTTATAACCCTTTTCCCGTGATCAAATCGAGCTGAAATTTACCAGGCAGACTTTAGTAGTTATTTTTATTATAAATCCTTTATATAGGAGACATAACTAAAACTTTTAATTTTTGGATTGTCTTGCGATGCGTATTATAATGAACACTAGCTGACCTGCGGCGTAGCATACGCCGCTAATGATTTAGTGACGGGTGAAGACTTCCTGAAAGATACAGTTGTCAAAATGCGGTGGGTTTGGGCAAATGATTGTGAGTGAATGAAAATATGGAACTCTGGAGAGACCCATGGCTTAGCTTGGGCCGCACACGTGCTCATCATAGAAAGTGCAAAGAACAGTTGGGGGTTGGGTGGGGGATGAGAGTACAGACACAAAAAAGCAGCACTAAGTTAATTTAATTTAAAAAATAGCGAGTAAACATAAAGACATGGACACTGAGGTTGTTCTTACCCGCCTCCCATTTTTATTAACCGATGTTCACTCGCATTGTATGCTGCGCCGCGGGGCGTCTAGTTTCATAATAATTATAAATCCTCAAATCCTATTTTTACATCGTTCCCTTTTCAAAAATTAAAATATAAGCATAAAACAATGACGTCATATTATAATATTTTTATACAAAATCGATCGCAGCGCCACCTAACTTACACCCATACAGACAACGGGAATCAATATACATAATTAACAAAAGTAATTTATACGTGTTTGATAAATACGAAATATTAAACTTGCTGAAATGTACACAAAGTATTTCATAATAATTATAAATCCTCAAATCTTATTTCTACATCGTTCCCTTTTCAAAAATTAAAATTTTGGCATAAAACAATGACGTCATATAATATTTTTATACAAAATCGATCGCAGCGCCACCTAACAGCATTATTCCATACATACATACATTCAGACAACGGGAATTATGTATATTGATACTTTGAATTATGTCTCGTAAATAAGGATTTATAGTCAAAACTTTGTTTCTTACTTTTTTAAAATTTAAATCGTGAAGAAATCACTTATCAAAGTCACACAAAAATCCAAAAATATACAAATTAATTAAAATATAATATAAGTGTAGGACGCAATAATCTTCTATATAGCAGGAGCATCTGTAGCAGATACGATATTCCCGCCCCAAAATCCTTTTTTCACACATACTTGTTATTTAAACTTTACGTCCTAGTAGGTTGAGGCATTATAAATTAATCTGTTGTCTTTCGTTTATTTACGTTTGATAATTTTATCTTGTTTTTGACGCCCCTATCCTATTAACTCGGGCGCGATTCCAGATCTGTATATGTCGTCAACGCATCAACGCTTCCAGATCTGTTGTCAAGTTATTCAAAATGCTCGAAAACACGTTTTCTGACTTGCTAGAGTGCTGAAATTTTCACAGTAGGTTTGGCTTGTGGGGAGGATTAAGCTATTAAATTTGCAGATCGATCAAAGGTACCGTAATTAAATTAATGCATTTTTAGTTTTTAGTTTATCTCTATATGTAGCGGCCAGCTTTTGTTGACATTTTACACGTCACGCTGAGTTAAGTTCAGCCATCCGTGACCAAACCTTTTCCCTGCCCCCTCCATTTTACATCAATAATTTCTAGTTATGTCTCATATATAAGGTATTTATAGTCAAAAACTTTGTTTTTACGATGTTGTTTAAAGATTTTAAAATTTCATGAATGAAATTAAGTTTTAAAAATATTGTGTTAACGCGTAAAAGTAGAAAATAAAATGAAAATAAAAAACTTCTTTAAAAAGATGAGGCTCAGCTGCAGTGAGGAATGTAGAATGTCGCATGAAAAAGCAGAAATAATTTTTAGTCACAAACTAAGTAGTCACACAGGGGGACTCAGAACTCAGAAGTTTTATTGATATTTATTGTGATCGATTGTGGGATTTAATGTGAGATAAAATTTGATCAACTAACACAAAAGTTATGTACACATGGTCTTTAGAAGCGGGGCAAGTGGGGTGGGGTATCCGTCTTATATTTTATACTGAAGACGCACGTTCAATGTTTTGATCTCTCTGGCTACGATATCTGTGGAGTGTGGAGGGGTGTGGGTGGCGATGTTTCCGATGCTTCTGTTCAAAGAGGTTTCTTCATAGTTCGCAAGGGTTTCTCATGGAGGGTACCAGTAGCATGGGGCTTCCATCTCCGTGGTCATCTTATTCAATAAGGATTTAATGGTCCAAGAATTTCGAAATGTCAAATATAGTGAACTAAAATTTCTCTTTGCTAATTGTTTAACACAAGGAAGTCGGCATGGATAAAATACATGAAAAACGTGAAGTCCTACTTTTAAAAAAATGTTGTATACAATGAAAATGATAATAACAGATGCTAGAAATTGTCTTTGGCGAAACTATCATCACAAAACTTTACTACCTAAGAATTATTTAGTGAACAAGTTTTCAAAAGTCAAAACTTATTTTTGTCTCTATCTTATCACATATTTTTAAATGACCTTTTTCTTGTTTACTGTCTATAATGATTTTGGTCTCCAAGAAATTTGTGTATTCACGTTTTCTATACGCAAAATATGTATTGACAACCCCCCTCGCCCAGTCCTCTTTAAAATAAAGGGGAGAAGAAAAAAAAGGGATTATAGCATACCAATATATAAAGAGTATTTTCAATGCATGAACTCGATCTAGAGGAAATACAGATTTATTTGACCAGAAATAAATAAATTTTTATCAGTGTTCAAATTTGATAAACAGATGTAGCTAGATCTTTATGTAGTTTAATTTACTCACGTATGCCATATGTGGCTTTATTATTCTCATACAGCTCAATTTAATTGCAAAATGTAAAAATTAATACAAAGAACTTGTCTATTTTGTATACTAAAAAGTATATTTAAACTCCAAAGTTGTGTAACAAATTAGTTGAGATTAAATTTCTTAATACCGGAAAATAAATTAGATCTGCAATTGTCTACCCAACTATGAAATCTAATAGAGAGCTCTATAAGAACAACAAAGAGCTACAACGTTCCACCCCCACATGTACGCCCCTGAAATTTGCTCACGCCCTTGAAATCATTAAACCTTGAAACACTAGAGGATAGAAGAACCAAGAGTAAATTAGTAATCATACATAAAGCAATTAACTCTAATTTAGAAATACAACACAAAGATAACTTAATACAACCCTCAGATAGACATAAGGATAAAAACACCTTTCTTATTCCGTATGCAAGAACAAACACATACAAGTTTTCCTTCTTCCCGTCCGGAATTCGGGCGTGAAATGGGTTGCCTGAAGAATCCAGGAAAACCAACAGTTTATCAACATTTAAATCTCTAATAAAAATGCAGGACTAAACACAAACCATAGATAAGCGTAGAACGCAATAATCTTCTGTATAGAAGGAGCGTCTGTAAACAGATAAGATAAGATAAAATCTCAATATTTCTACCCCTTGAACACTGTAAATTATTTATTGTATCATTATTTAATGTTCCAGAAAAAAATAATTATATAAATTAATAAATAGTAAGTGTTATTTCATTACCACACAAAATATAACATTTAAGATTGAGTCCATAAATGAGTGACAGACTGTGATTCTATTCATGTTAATTTCAGTCAAGGCGCTCCGAAACATTCAAATACTGGTGTGCTTTGGTGGTGCGTGCTCCATTCTCTCACTCATTCTTGTTAAAGTTCTTGTATTCAAGAAAAGATATTTCATTTTGGCTGGATTCATGATTCTTTCAATTCTGTCAGGTGAGTCGGTAAATATAGTTAGAAAGTGGTTTAGCTTAATTAATAGTGTCATGCGTGTCTGTACTAATGAATGGTAACGTATGAGACTATTAATAGTGTCAGGTGTGTCTGTACTAATGAATGGTAACGTATGAGACTATTAATAGTGTCAGGTGTGTCTGTACTAATGAATGGTAACGTATGAGACTATTAATAGTGTCAGGTGTGTCTGTACTAATGAATGGTAACGTATGAGACTATTAATAGTGTCAGGTGTGTCTGTACTAATGAATGGTAACGTATGAGACTATTAATAGTGTCAGGTGTGTCTGTACTAATGAATGGTAACGTATGAGACTATTAATAGTGTCAGGTGTGTCTGTACTAATGAATGGTAACGTATGAGACTATTAATAGTGTCAGGTGTGTCTGTACTAATGAATGGTAACGTATGAGACTATTAATAGTGTCAGGTGTGTCTGTACTAATGAATGGTAACGTATGAGACTATTAATAGTGTCAGGTGTGTCTGTACTAATGAATGGTAACTTATGAGACTTTACTAATACTGTTGTGTGTGTGTACTAATGAATGGTAACTTATGAGACTTTATTAATACTGTCAGGTGTGTATGTACTAATGAATGGTAACTTATGAGACTTTATTAATACTGTCAGGTGTGTATGTACTAATGAATGGTGACTTATGAGACTTTATTAATACTGTCAGGTGTGTGTGTAGTGATGCTCATAGTCGTTGGACAACGATAACTGTCCTATGAAATTATATCCTTGTAAGGTGGTATCAGTCTTCGTTGTCGTCTATCTGTTAGAGAGATTTGTCCAATCTTTTATAGTTGTATCATATGGGATAGAGGTGTATGATAGCTGCTAGATGTGTATCATATGGGATAGAGGTGTATGATAGCTGCTAGATGTGCATCATATGAGATAGAGGTGTTTGATAGCTGCTAGATGTGTATCATATGGGATAGAGGTGTATGATAGCTGCTAGATGTGTATCATATGAGAAAGAGGTGTATGATAGTTGCTAGATGTGTATCATATGGGATAGAGGTGTATAATAGCTGCTAGATGTGTATCATATTGGATAGACGTGTATGATAGCTGCTAGATGTGTATCATATGGGATAGAGGTGTATGATAGCTGCTAGATGTGTATCATATGAGATAGAGGTGTATGATAGCTGCTAGATGTGTATCATATTGGATAGAGGTGTATGATAGCTACTAGATGTGTGTCATATGAGATAGAGATGTATGATAGCTGCTAGATGTGTATCATATGGGATAGAGGTGTATGATAGCTGCTAGATGTGTATCATATGGGATAGAGGTGTATGATAGCTGCTAGATGTGCATCATATGAGATAGAGGTGTTTGATAGCTGCTAGATGTGTATCATATGGGATAGAGGTGTATGATAGCTGCTAGATGTGTATCATATGAGAAAGAGGTGTATGATAGTTGCTAGATGTGTATCATATGGGATAGAGGTGTATAATAGCTGCTAGATGTGTATCATATGGGATAGAGGTGTATGATAGCTGCTAGATGTGTATCATATGGGAGAGAGGTGTATGATAACTGCTTGATGTGTATCATATGAGATAGAGGTGTATGATAGCTGCTAGATGTGTATCATATTGGATAGAGGTGTATGATAGCTACTAGATGTGTGTCATATGAGATAGAGGTGTATGATAGCTGCTAGATGTGTATCATATGGGATAGAGGTGTATGATAGCTGCTAGATGTGTATCATATGGGATAGAGGTGTATGATAGCTGCTAGATGTGTATCATATTGGATAGAGGTGTATGATAGCTACTAGATGTGTGTCATATGAGATAGAGGTGTATGATAGCTGCTAGATGTGTATCATATGGGATAGAGGTGTATGATAGCTGCTAGATGTGTATCATATGGGATAGAGGTGTATGATAGCTGCTAGATATGTATCATATGAGATAGAGGTGTTTGATAGCTGCTAGATGTGTATCATATGGGATAGAGGTGTATGATAGCTGCTAGATGTGTATCATATGAGATAGAGGTGTTTGATAGCTGCTAGATGTGTATCATATTGGATATAGGTGTATGGTAGCTGCTAGATGTTTATCATATGGGATAGAGGTGTATGATAGCTGCTAGATGTGTATCATATGAAAAAGAGGTGTATGATAGCTGCTAGATGTGTATCATATGAGATAGAGGTGTTTGATAGCTGCTAGATGTGTATCATATTGTATATAGGTGTATGGTAGCTGCTAGATGTTTATCATATGGGATAGAGGTGTATGATAGCTGCTAGATGTGTATCATATGGGATAGAGGTGTATGATAGCTGCTAGATGTGTATCATATGAGATAGAGGTGTTTGATAGCTGCTAGATGTGTATCATATTGGATATAGGTGTATGGTAGCTGCTAGATGTTTATCATATGGGATAGAGGTGTATGATAGCTGCTAGATGTATATCATATGAGAAAGAGGTGTATGATAGTTGCTAGATGTGTATCATATGGGATAGAGGTGTATGATAGTTGCTAGATGTGTATCATATGGGATAGAGGTGTATAATAGATGCTAGATGTGTATCATATGGCATATAGGTGTATGATAGCTGCTAGATGTGTATCATATGGGATAGAGGTGTATGATAGCTGCTAGATGTGTATCATATGAGAAAGAGGTGTATGATAGTTGCTAGATGTGTATCATATGGGATAGAGGTGTATGATAGTTGCTAGATGTGTATCATATGGGATAGAGGTGTATAATAGATGCTAGATGTGTATCATATGGGATAGAGGTGTATGATAGCTGCTAGATGTGTATCATATAGGATAGAGGTGTATGATAGCTGCTAGATGTGTATCATATATGCCATAGATTTATCATATCGGTTTAAGAATATCATTTTTAGATGTATGATGCATGCACGAGTTATCTCATATTAGCAACAATGTCTGCCAAAGTTGTATAACGTATAAAATCCTATCCACCATGACACAAATCTGTCTCCTCCCCCCTTCCCCAGGTATTAGTACATTAGTGGGCGTGTCCCTCTTCCACGCCCACTACTCACACCTGTGTTCGGTGAGTTTCAGCTGGGTGCTCGCCCTGTTGGTCAGCTTCTTGATGACGTCATCCACTGTTGTTATGGGCTGCGCCGTCAAGAGAGAAGAGATTCAATATGGCGATGAGAGATTCTACATCAGACTTCTTTGAACTTTCTGTTTGTGAATGTTTGTGTGTGTGTGAATGATTGTGTGTGTGAATATTTGTTTGTGTGAATGGTTGTGTGTGTCAATGTTTGTGTGTGCGAATGTTTGTGTGTAAGAATGTTTGTGTGTGTCAATGTTTGTGTGTAAGAATGTTTGTGTGTGTCAATGTTTGTGTGTAAGAATGTTTGTGTGTGTCAATGTTTGTGTGTAAGAATGTTTGTGTGTGTGAATGTGTGTGTGAGTTCGTTTTTCTCTAGCGTTAATTTGTAAAAAGATAAATCATTTCATTTCAATGTATAAATATTTTTTATTTAGCATTTTTTGAATATTTAAATAATGTGTTACATGTATGCACACATAAGGACGCACACACAATTCAACTGTCAGACGAGCAGATAAACCGACTACTCTATCTACGCATACAATTCGCTAGAAATTAGGGCAAGCAAGTCGACGAGAGCAAGCAAGCATGACGAATGACCCTCGCTAGGGTCTAGGTATCACACTTTATAGTTGGCAAGCGAGGGTGGTTCAGGGGGGAGGGGGGATGTAGCTCAACACAGTGCGCATCTCTCATGCTGCTGTGTGTGTCTGTTCCCCCCCCTTTCTTTACACTATCAATGAGCAAGTCTGCGGAGTATGCTACGCCGTGGGTCGTACCTAGTATATAATAATAGACCGAACGAAACACAAAATTGACATAATAAATAGAAAAATCAAATAATAATAGAAAATAAGACATACAAATACTGTAGTCAGAAAGCATAGATGGATAGATAGAGAGACAGATAAACATATAGATATAGATAGACGGATAGACAGACAGACATGCGAAAGGATGGATGGATCGACGCATGGAATTATTAAAAACATGCAACTTGTTTTATTATTGTATGTTATTGAATTATCTCATCGATTTATTGAAAAGAGTTTAATAAAATCGATCTAAAAAGTAAAACTTGATAAGTTTTGTCTGTTTATTTTGAAATATATTATCTTCAAAAAGATACAATTGAATTATATATGATCTTGATTAGAAAAAGGAATGACTTCTTAATTTTGACTTCCAATATTTTGACTGTGTGCCGTCCATAAATGACTCCGCGCGCCTGGGGGGAAGGGGGGTGTTTAGTCATTTATGTCGATGTGTGACGAGGGGGAGGGGGTGTTTAAGTGTGACGTCACACGAAATACGCGCTACTTTAAATAAAAATTTCACTTAAATATTTGATTGCTAAAAATTTATTTAATTACGTTTTCAATGGCTTCCCACGTATTAAGATATTAGAGTGCATCCTTACACTAAATACATACTTAAATGACAAAAAAGTGATTTGAAACATGCTCACTTACAATTGCAAATCAAACAACTAGTACAAACAAAGTTTTTGAATATAAATCCCTTATATAAGAGACATAACTAATGAGCCTAATGAACCTACATGTGGAAAAAAATCAGTAGCCCCGAGCCTAGTGCTCTTTATGGGTCTTCACGGAAGACCCTCTCAGCTATTTGGCCCCCGAAGAGACGTAACAGCTGAGAAACCCTCCCGGAAGCGGTCGCTTCTGAAGTGGCTACCTGGGCATCCAAGACAGAAAGTCAAAAATGCCTCCCACTAAATTACCTCACAAAGAGGGGCGGAATTCCCTACAATGACCCGCTACCACATTGGCGCCACCCAGGAAAAGCATACGGGTCTCCATGGTTAGGACCGCCGCAGAGCGGGGGATCATCAATGACCTACTAGTGTGTAACGCCCACTGGATGGTTTCCTCAGAGCTGGCGTCCACTGCGTTCTTCGCGGTTCCTTTTGCTAATCCGTATTGGCGCTCCTGCCCTAAACCGGCACCGCTGAATGGCGTTGCTAGTAAAATGAGGGGGACGAAACGGTCGCTTCTGAGTAACCAGAACCTCAATGGGTACTTTGGTTTTCATCATCGGCATTGCATCTAGATGCTTTGTCTAAGATCCGTACATCGACTGTAATCATATGTAACTAGCACCTAACACCTAACATATCGGACTTCCGCATTGCTTGCCAAGAGTTGTCCGTTTCGGGTAGCTGTCAGGTCCGTTACCCGCGACCCCACTCGTCCGTCGAGCCCCGTAGAGGCCACCCCTTCTCGACGGAGAGACATAACTAAAAGTATTGATTATGCTCAATCTAATACGCACCGCGCGACAGACTAGCATAAACATTGACAGTCGGGAAATATTATAAAAGTATGTTCAATATAATACGCACCCTGCTACAGATAGCATAAACATTTAAATGCTACATAGAGATACATAGAGATTATCTAAAAATTCATTAATTTAATTACGGTACAGGCAATCAATCTGAAATTTTGAAAGAATGGATTGTTTGGTGACACGAGTCTATGTGCCAAATTTCATCTTGATAGTATCCCGGGAAGTGGGTCTTTTTTTTACTTTTGTTTTTTCCGCGGGAGTGACAACGACAAGACGATGTAGTTAATATAAGGGATTTAAATACAGCATTTTTGTGGGGGGGGGGTGGGGGGTCAATGCTTTGTGACGTTATATTGGAGGGGGTGTTTTTGTGACATTGTGTGTGGCGGGTAAAAATTGGCCTAAATCGCGTGACGTCATTTATAGACGGCCCATCTTTCGTACCAATGAATATATCCGCACTTCAAATTCTTTTCAAGTTCGTCACAATCTTTTAGCTCGATTGATTTTTTAACGCTAATAATCGATATAATACACATTCTGAGTACACCAATTTATAACACCACATGAGAGCATAAATTGAGCACATTAAATTAGCAGGTAAACATACCGCACACGTTTACCCAAAGTATCGCACATCTTTTACACTGAACGATTTCATAGCTAATCTGGTTTTAAATTAAGTTTTTTGTCTTTACTTATTTCTTTTCATAATGAAAACGAAATAATAATTTTAAAAAAGTGTAAATCTCTTTCCTCTTATTTAAATAACTAGGTTGTGCTGCGACGCCGTGGCGCCTGCGGCGCCCACTTTTTTTCAAATGCCCAACTAACTTATCCTTGTTTGATAAATATTTAATACTAGCCGGGTTACCCGGCGTCGCACGATTAAAATAATAGTCAACAGATTTTAAAAAAAAATATTTCAATTCATTCATTGAAAAACAATTTAAAAAATAAATTGAAATGTAATTAAAAATAAGTACATGTAATTTATATATTGCTTATATTAAGGCTTGTCGATAGACTATATTTTTGGTTTTTCCGTCTGGTGCAAAAATGAAAAGATTTTTTGGTTACCCAACTCTAGAACATGCCACATATAGCTGTCCGTGGGCAAAGCATGCTTCCTCAAGTACAATGCCTGCCACTTTTAAAGACTGTCCCTGTGCCTTGTTGATAGACATGGCAAATGCAAGCCTGATTGGAAACTGGAGGCGCTTGAAATCAAAAGGCATATCTGTTGGTATGAGTGGAATTCTTGGGATGAAGACATCTTCTCCTTTGGCGCAGCCTGTCAAAATTGTGGCTTCTATTACATGAGGTAAGAGATGCTTGATGCTCAATCGTGTTCCATTGCATAGTTTAGGGGGATCCAAATTTCTCAGAAGTATGATAGGAGCTCCGATTTTAAGTTCCAAGTTATGTGATGGCATGCCAGGAGGATCTAATGAATTCAAAAATTCTGTTGGATAGTAAACAGCTTGGGCCGGATCTGTAACCGTATCAATAGATTTGTAGTTTTTTGAAATGTCTGGTAGAAAATTTTGAATTTGAGAATTGATGCTGTTGACACTTGAATTCTTTGGAGCAAGAATGGCCCTTTCGCACAACCACTCAGGATTTTTAAACTGGTCTTGGATGTTTGGAAAAACGGCAAGTTTCAACTCTTCAAGTGACTTTGCTACAGTGCAAAAATTTGATGGGAAAGAAACTGTTCCTGATGCTGGGTCTACCTGCCACTTTCCATCGCCAAGTTGAAGCAATTGATGTGAGAAGTAGCCTGCTGCATTATCTCCATGTAAATGGACTCTCATGTTGGTGGTCAGAGTCATTTTCTTGACCTGTTTCCACAGAGTTGAAGCTTTGAGGAAGGCATTCAACTCATCGCTTGGTGTTGACCTTGGAATGACAGGCAAAGTTTGTCGAAAATCTCCAGCTAATACCACAACTGTTCCTCCCATTAGTTTTGTGTTTCCTTTTAAATCCTGAAGAGTGTTGTTCAAGGCTTCAAGAGCTCGCTTGTGTGACATTGTACACTCATCCCAGACAATGAGAGAACACTGTTCTAGTACCTTGGCCTTTCCTGATCCTTTTGATATGTTGCAGGTTACATTCTCAGAATGGTTCATGTTCAAAGGTAACTTGAAGGCAGAATGAGCTGTTCT